>WBNM01033146.1:0-25382 GCA_013399055.1 Ramphastos sulfuratus | reverse complement strand
CTCTGACCTGATTCTGGCTGTCTTTGGAAGCAGGCTCTTATATGCAGGACGTCTCACGGTACCACGCTGGCGAATGCGTGGAGGCAGCAGGCAGGATGCAAGCAGGCATCTGTAATGGCGGAAGGCACGCACCCCGTGTTCCCTGCTCCTTTTATTAATACAGCCTGAAGATCAATTGGACCTTTGGACACGAGATAGCCAATCAAATGGCAGTTAGCCAAGATTTGGCCATATTGGGTGAAGCCATAGGCTTGCTTTATCCTTTTTCGGGCAGATCACGGGCCCTGCACAAGGCAATCATGTGCCCCCTATTTACCATAGGTGATGGACAGACCCCGGACCCCAGATTTAGTGGCGCCAGGTCCTTTGTCCCTTTTCCCGTGGTTGCTCTCCCCAAAACAGAAGGAGAGAGAGCAGAAAAACATGTCTGCATAAGCCAGGACATGTACAAGCCCAAGAGGCTTGTTTAGGCCTACCACAACAAGGCCCTTCACAACTTTGTTGCCTTCCTCCATACTCATACATCAGAGATTACAAAGGCTTTTTCCATGCAAAAAACAGACTCGTAGAAGAGTGTCACCAGTAAGTCAATCAGGTAATTTTTTTTTTGCTCTTGCCATGTGTGTAGTATTAGTAGCACAGGAAAAGGAATTTGGAGATAGCAGAGCTGCTGAAAACAATTGAAGTTGCATATCATTCTCCATTTAAATAGAGAGCTGGGAAATTGCAGTTCTGCTGGAAAATATTAGAAGTCAAACTCTTTCATGCTGAAAAACACAAAAAAGCATGTGGATGGTGGGACAAGGTTTGTATGCTGCCAAGGTGCTTTTCCATGATGACATGAGGAAAAAAACTTTTCCCTGTGAGGGTGACAGAACACTGGAACAGGCTGCCAGGTGGGTTGTAGAGACTCCCTCTCTGGAGATATTCAAGACTTACCTGGATGCATTCCTGTGTGATCTGGTCTAGGTGATCCTGCTCTGGCAGGGGGGTTGGACTGGATGATTTTTCAAGGTCCCTTCCAGCCCTTGACATTCTGTGATTCTATGTTTAGGTAAAAGTTGTTACTCCAAAATTATGGAAACTTTATTTTCATCAGAAATGTAAGCAGTAGTTAAGACTTGGACTAGTGTCTTCTAAGAAAAGTTCTAACAGAAACCAGCTGCAGCAAAACCTCAAATATTTAAACTTTGCTGGAAATATTTTGGACAGTGCTCATGCTAATGTGCATGTGAGTGTGCATGTGTGTGTAGTCAGGTATCTGCATGGGAGTGCACTCAGTTTCCTTGCAGATGGGCATCAAATTTAGTGAAGATGAAGCAATGCTTCTTCATTTGTACCTATTGTCTGGTTCCTTCCCAGGACTGTCTGCTTCTCCCCAGGGAATTGCCAGTGATGCCTTGAGGAAAACCACGAAGGGCTTTTGAGTGTTATCTTTTTGTTCCATGTCTTTTTGGTGAATCTTTCTGCCTCTTAAAATGGACTGTGTCCTCTGAAAGGTGCAGTTAGTTGGCCCCTTGTGGGCTTGCAAAGGCATCGCCTTTGAATATCTGCACTTTTCTCTTTTAAACAGCGTTGGACTGGGTGGTTCCTTCAGGTTCAAGTCCATCCCTCATTACGACACATCTCTCCACTGTGTCATTTGAACACTAGCGTTGCCTCCTATTATGACCAGGGACCTGCTGACAAGTGGAGCAAGTCCTGCTGCAGGTCACAGGATCAGAGGATCACAGGGGTTGGAAGGGACCTCCGGAGATCATTAAATCCAATCCCCCTGCCAGAGCAGGACAATAATCTAGTGCAGGTCACACAGGAATGTGTCCAGAAAGGGCTTGAAAGTCTCCAGAGAAGGAGAAACCACAACCTCTCTGAGCAGCCTGTTCCAGTGCTCTGTGACCCTTACAGTAAAAATCATAGAATCATAGAATGGTAAGGTTGGAAGGAGACCTCAAGGATCATCTAGTTCCAACCCTCTGCCATGGGCAGGGACACCTCCCACTAGTACAGGTCACTCAAGGCCTCGTCCAACCTGGCCTTGAACACCTCCAGGGAGGGAGCAGCCACAACCTCCCTAAGAAACCAGTTCCAGTGCCTCACCACCCTCACTGGAAAGAACTTCCTCCTAACATCCAGTCTAAATCTTCTCTCTGCCAGTTTAAATCCATTGCCCCTCATCCTGCCATTGCAAGACCTTGTCAATAGTCCCTCCCCAGCCTTCCTGTAGGCCCCCTTCAGACACTGGAAGGCTACTATAAGGTCCCCTCGAAACCTTCTCTTCTCCAGGCTGAAGAGCCCCAACTCTCTCAGCCTGTCCTCATAACAGAGCTACTCCAGGCCTGTGATCATCTTTGTGGCCTTCCTCTGGACCCACTCCAACACTTCCATGTCCTTCCTGTGCTGAGGGCTCCAGAACTGCACACAGTACTCCAGATGGGGTCTGACAAGAGCAGAGTAAAAGGGCAGAATCCCCTCCCTTGCCCTGCTGCCCACACTGCTGTTGATGCAGCCCAGGACTCGGTTGCTGTCTGGGTTGCATGTGCACACTGCAGGCTCATGTTGAGCTTTTCATCAACCCAGATCCCAGGGTCCTTTTCCTCAGGGCTGCTCTCCAGCCATTCACCACCCAGCCTGGATTTGTGCTTGGGATTGTGCCTACCCAGGTGCAGGATGTTACACTTGGCCTTGTTGAATGTCATGAGGTTGGCCTGGGCCCACCTCTCCAGCCTGTCCAGGTCCCTCTGGATGCCATCCCTGCCCTCTAGCAAGTTGACTGTGCCACACAGCTTGGTGTCATCTGCAAACTTGCTGAGGGTGCACTCAATTTCTCTGTCCATGTCACTGACAAAGATGTTAACCAGCACTGGTCCCAGCACTGACCCCTGAGGGACGCCACTTGTCAAAAAATTCTTCCTCATGTTGAGGTGAACTTCCTGTGCTGTAGTTTGCATCCATTCCCCCTTTTCCCATCACAGGGCACAACTAGGAGCCTGTCCCCTTCCTCTTGACCCCCAGCCCTCAGATATTCATAAACATTGATTAGATCCCCTCTCAGTCTTCTCTTCACCAGACCAAAAAAAACCCAGGTCCATCAGCCTCTCCTAATAGGGCAGTGCTCCAGCCCCTTAATCATATTCATAGACCTTTGGTGTCCATGGGAAGAGGGAAGCAGCATGTTGGTGCACCCCATCTTGCCAAAGGTGACTGGGTGCAGCTGAAAAGCTTCTGAGAGTAAAAAAAAAGAAATAAAATCATCGCAGAGGTGCGTGGTAAGCATAGCAAGCACGAGTTTGACCTTTTCTGGTTTATTTGGAAGGTAGCAGCCCTCAGTTCCAGGCAGGCAGCACTGCTTTTGTCAGTCAGCAAACACCTTCCCCAGCAAAGATTTTGGTGAGCAGCGTGTGTGTGGATAGAACGTGCCATGGGAGACTACCGTGAGCTGATATGAGAGATGATATCAGAGATTAGTTAACCGTATGGGCTGAGTCCCTGGGGAGGTGTGTGAAATGAATCAGATTAAACAAAATTGATAATGTGAATACTTAATCAAACAGACAAAGGTAGTCTGCACAGCTAATTAGGGGCAAATAGAGCGTCCCTCTTGTACCTCATTTAACTGACAAATTGTGCAGACAGTTTTAATGGGAGTCTGTTTAGCAAAGAGAAGGCTGTACAGTTGACAGCTTGGCAAAATGTGGTTTCTGTAACACCACATGATGCTTATGGAAATTAGCCTGGTGCAGCTGAGCTCTGAGTAGGTGAGAGCTGCCCAAACTCTAGTAGAATGGTAAAATGGACCTTTTGTAGGCCTCTCTTCCTCACTTCTTAAAGGGGCCCAGCTGCTTTTCTGCAAGCTGACAAGAAAATAGGAAGAATCGTGATGAGACAAGAAAGGACTACTCTTTCAGCCAAGAAGGTAGATAAAAATTTCAGATTACATCACCTTATATTATTGCAATTTTCTGTTTGGATTCTTTGTAAAACAACAGTCACTTTCACATTTTCTTGGGAAATACATAAATATAAATTACTCTCAGTGATTTACACATGAAGAAGACAACAGTGCAAAATGATCAGCTGAGTCCTACAATATGAGCTAGGTCCGGAGTCAGGCTGAGGACTAAGCAGACAGCCAAACCTGGAGCCACAGCCCACAGTGCAGGAGGATCCCTGCTCCACTGTGGAGTGGACTCTTAAAAAATTCAGGTCTCCAGTATCTTAAGCCCTAAGCAACACAGGTATTAAACTTATCTGCTGGCCCCTTGCTCTGCATTCATCTCTTATGCTTCTCCAAAATAACTATAGCCCTTCACTATCACTCCTTGTGTATCCCCAAGACTCACACTCCTAACCCTCTTCCAGTGGAAGATGAAGGTGTTTGAATACATTATAAAATCTGATTGTGATGGTTTGAAGCTAATTGGAATATTTTTATGAAAAGAATTATATTATAGGCTGAGAAAAGAAAACAATGATGATGTCTGCTTCACTCATAGGCTTGCTGAGATTCCAATTAGCTCAAACCAGCACAGCCAAACCCTGGGGTAAGGTAGAGAGGTGGGGAGAAGGTGGAAGGGTGGTTGAGAGCCTCTCCTGGGGACTCTGATTTCTGGGAGGGGTGTCGTGTTTCTGTGTTACCTTTAACTTGTATATTTCTGTAAATATTCCTGTATATTGGTATATATATGCTTGTATATTGTGCTAAGCTATAAATATAGCTTCATTCCTTAACTTCCAGCTGGCTGAGTCTAGTCTGGGTGATTTAACAAAGAGTGGGGGGGCAGCGAACTCCCAAAACATCACATCGATGAGAGACTTCATAAACATGAGTTGGAGACAAAATGCTTCAAGCAAGTTAGACAAGTGGCTAACCCTACTTAGTTCTTAGTGACCTTTACTAGGCCTTTTGTGACTGTTGTTGCACAAATACAGGAAAGAAAAGTGCCTTGCTGGCAAAAGGAGCACAACTAAATATATGCTAAGTTTGTGAGACTGTATTCAGGTGTCTTTTTTAGCTTTGCATCTGCAATCTGTTTATAGGTGTGCTGGTTTGAGCTAAACGGAATATTTTAATAGAGAAAATTATATTATAGGCTGTGAAAAGGAAACAATGGTGGGCTTGCTGAGATGTTTAGGAATAAGAACTCAAAACAAAAGATGTCAGTTTCTGGGGCACAGCGTCTCGGTCTAGCAGCTTCTGGCTTCTCCTCTCTGCCGATTAATTTCACTAACCACTTTTCTTCTAACCCCCCTGGCCGATCCTCCAAACTCACCTTGCATGTAAGCCAAACCTTGGGGATAAGGTATAGGGGTGGGGAGAAGGTGGAAGGGTGGTTGGGAGCCCCTCCTGGGGTCTCTGATTTCTGGGAGGGGTGTTGTGTTTCTGTATTACCTTTAACGTGTATATTTCTGTAAATATTCCTGTATATAGTGTATATATCTGCTTGTATATTGTGCTAAGCTGTAAATAGAGCTTCATCTCAACTTCCAGCCAGCTGAGTTCTAGTCTGGGTCATTTTACAAAGTGTGGGGGGGCAGGGAACTCCCAAACCATCACAATAGGTCATAATTTCTAGCATGATAAATATGACAGACTTGAGAGAGGTTTAACAAGGGATTTTAAGCAAATCTCTTTGTGTTGCTTCTGCTCAAAAGACTGTTCTGCCTCATACTGATTATTGCTAGGAGCAAGAGGGGGAGATCTGCTGGGAGTCCTTGTCCGGGACACTCTGCTGTTAAGTTTCTCTTAGTTTCACTGGCCACTAAACATCACAAAAATTTGGTGAAGGTGTATAAGTACATCCATGAGTTTGCACACACATGGTGCATTTATTCAGACAAGCTATTTTTAATCACAGAATCATCATAATATAATGCTTAAATATAAATGCTCAAGAAGTCTGAGGCAGTAATGCGAGCAGTGACTTTCCACTTGATGTTAGTCATGTCACTTAATCTTTCTCTACCTCATTTTCTGTACCTACAAAACAGGATTGTCCTTGCTGCCTCAGAGCACTGTTAGAAAATGCCATCTTCACCATGATCGTTGGTGGTGAAACACAGGATCTGTCATAGATCAGACTCTAAGCTAACAAAAGCTAGATAGTGTAGCTAAAACTGTGTGTTGAAAGTGTTTAGTAGAAAAATGCAGAGCTCAGGGAATTTGTGGCTTCTGCTTTTGTGTTGCCTTTGGGAAGCATGTTAGCTTCTTTCCCTCCCAGCTGAGTGGTGCTTACCACCTCAGCACTGCAAGGACTTGAGAAGATGAAAAAATTGAGTGCTGTCATCTGCACGGCAGTGTGGAGGGTTGTCACATTTGACATCTAACTTATGGTTAAACATCACTGTTGAAAGGCAGGAGTTTATGATGGAACATAAAGATGGCAAACACATGCCCTAACTAATTTCAGGAGTGAAGTGTGTTATATATGCAATAAAGCTGCAAAGTAGAGGCACTGCCTGGAGCTAATGCTTCAGTTGAGTTCATTTCTGAAGCTGTCCTTCTGGAACTGTCATTGCAAGGACATTCCTTAGTACAGAGATTGTTTCATCAAAACAATATTAAATGCCAATTACCAGTCTTAAATTTTGATTCTTGTATTAATTGTGGATAATTTTGTCTTTTTTTGTACTAAGGTTTATTTTTCTGTATCTTCTCCCCAGAGAGATTGTGGTGTCTCCTTCTCTGGAGATTTCCAAGACCCATCTGGATGCATTCCTGTGCAACTTGCAATAGATTCTGTGGTCCTGCTCTGGCAGGACAATTTGACTTGATGATCTATGGAGGTCCCTTCTAACCCCTAACATCCCTTGACCTTGATTCTCAAGGAACCTTCATAAAACTTAAAACCATCTTGTTTACTTACTGAATAGTTTCATGTACTTTGGCAGAATCTGCATAAAACAGAAATTCCTCTTTTGTTCTCTAGTGGCCTATTCACCTTAGCCTACCTTCGATAGGGTGAAATGGGGGAATGGAAATTTCCTACAGTAAATACTGGAGTATGGCAGTCAGCATTTGGAGAATAAAAGAAAGAAGGAAAGGATGAATGAGAGAATGAAGGAATAAAAAGGCAAAGAAACTGAAGAGAAAGAAACAGAAGAAGCTTTTGTTTGAAGGCCCTTATTCCCTCTCCTACACTTCTGAGAAGCAGCCTTTCTGTCTGGTGGACACAATCCAGCTATTGCAGTGGTTGAAAAAGCCTTTAGGAAGCAAGAGGATTCCTTTTTTTTACCTCTTCTTCAACTTGGTAAGGCCTATGTAAATCCCACCAGCTCCCTCACAAAACACTTGACTGAGCAAAAGTTTTTCCAGAGCATTTCATGAGTCTCACATAATTGAAATAGGAGGGGGCTTGAGCCTGCTTCAATAGAACAGTTTGAGTTAATTGATAAACCTTCCCTTTTTATTAGCAGTGCTCCCCTTCTGTCTGAAAAGCAGGAAGATTTCCTTGTGGGATTTGAGCAAATATTGGAAATTGCAGTGGCAAATTAGCAGGGGCCACAAACCAGAAGTGACAGCTCATGGAGGCTGGTGAAGGGAGTAGAGCCATCCCTTACCAGTAGCAATTGGCCAGACTTATCATATGGACTAATCACAACAGAGCTGGTGAAATAATGGGCACCAGATGTTAGTGCTTTGTAGATGCTGGCTCTCTGGAGACCAACTCCGCCAAGCAAGCTCCCCAGGAGCAAGAGCATGGCTCCCTCATCTATTAATAGGACAGGGGACTGCTGGTCAGTGCCTATTCCATGTATCTAATCGGTGATGCCACAGCCCCTTTCCCCAGCTTAAGGAATATTTGCATTCATGAGAAACATTTTCATGCCTTGTACACCTCAGATTCACTGCATTTTGTTCTCTTAAGAGAGATTCTCCTCAATGAGTGAGTGAAAATTAGTCATGCAATACATCAGACCATTAGTGCTTGCCTCCACCGACGTCTTTAATAGGGATGCTTCTTTGCAAAGTGCTGAATATGTTCCTGCAGTCTTTTACAGCTGCAGAGATTTTACTGGCACAGCGGCTAGGAGGGAATGGGGTGAGAATGTTTCCCATGGGAGGTTTGCAGAGAAAACCCTAAACAGCCCAGGAACAAATCCAGACAAGGTGAAAAGTAGACTCCTCTCTTGCTCTTATGTGCTGTGCTCAGGCCAGCTCTGGCAACAGTTTAGCCTTATAGGATTAGGTTAGGCCTCTCTAATTGTTCTTACTAAGCTTGCTTGACAAGACAGAGATTTGCAAGTAGGCCTCTGCTAAGAGTGCTGCCACCAACACTGCTATCAGCTACAGCATGTGTGCTGTACCAGTCTCAAAGGCAGTAGATTAGATTTTGGTGGTAGATTTTGGTGGTAGATGGGTGGTAGAACAGATTTTGTGTATGAGATCGAACCTGGCTAGGTCAACTTGATGAGTGAGCAAAGGGTTGGCGGGGTTTGCCTAAAGTTAAGGTAGCACAGAAGACTGTCACAGAGCTAAATACTACTTTAAACAGGAGGGATGTATCTGTGCTGTGGTTTGCTATAAGGGAGCCATGTCTGTGGCATGGATCCCATTGCTGCTAGCACCAGGAACACAGCATAGAGCTCCTCCTTCCCTGTCTCCAGCACTGTCAAAAGAGCTCTGCTCTTTCCCTCTTTCTTTTCTTTTGCCTCAGAGCAAGGCAAGTGGATGTTACCAAATTTGTTATCACAGTCACTAGAACCAAATTAATTTGGATATGCAGCTCATTGTTCCTGAATAATGCACTTATGTTTCCTCTCCCATTAGTATTTCAGTGTCGCAATAGGAGATTTTGGCAAGGAATGCTTTTAGTAATTTTTGTATTTGAGAGCGAGCTTAGAAAAGTTGTTGGGGACAGAAGAACTGACAGTTCCCATTTAAATGCCAAATGTATCTTCTTAACTTCAATCTACATAAAAACAAAAACAAAAACAAACCTGCAAGACACAGACATTCCTTGCAGTCATTATTGCTATTCCTGCTAGACCCCTAAGAGTTGGAGTTTTTCCTTTTGACAACTGAGATAAAACGATCAATCACCAAATACTTCTCCATCTATCTGGATTAGCAATCAGTTGCTATTCTCTGCCATATGCCAGGAATGTCTTCCCCTCCCCTCTACAGGATGGATGCATTTCAACTTGAAACAGCAGCTTAGTCTTTGCAATAGCAATCTCCAGCCCAGTGATGTCAGGTGGATGTTGTCAGGAATACCCCAACCAGAGAGATGGGAAGGGAAAAAATTTGAGGGTTTCTGTCAACTCATGACAGTGGCAGGAATGTCCCCTTTTCCTGAGGAGCTGCCTTTCAAGCCTTGACAGAGCCATTACCAATTCTATGGTTGCATTTCCCTGCATTTGGGGCCATCTGTCTTTACTCCTTCCATTCTGAAGTCAGAAAAGAAAATTATTTTCACATTAGCAACTCATTAAATGCCCCCAGACTTGTAGCCCAATCACTGCTGGAGCCAAACCCATTGTTTTTAGGCTTCAAACTACCTACTTGGAGGCATTGTTCAGAGATCTGGGGGCTGGCTTGCAGGACCTTCTGTCATGCACATGGACAAGTGGGTGGGGTGGAGCCCTGTCACCCTCATCTATCATTCTCCATCAATGTCACCACCACCTGCAGAGGCATTACCCCTAGTCAGTCACTCTGTCCATCAACATGACCAGAAGGAGACAATATGAGTAGTCAGTATCAAATCTGCTAATATTCTTAAAACTCGTTTAAGACAGAGAATATTGAAGATCATTCAATGGCTTGGGGAAGTCGCACTTCGAGCTTAATTTCTCAGCATAAAGAAGACCTCAGGAGGTCAGGTACAGTGTGGATACCCACTGTGCAAATGCCTAAGGCTATTGCTGATTAATCCATGCAAAAATACAGTGCCTTTGGCTGAGTAAAACCAGAAAAGTTGTTGTTTCAGCAAATCTGTGTTTTGGCAGAGTCTGATGACCCATTTTTGTGTTTCTTTAGATCACTGTGAAAAGGAAGCAGAGGAGTTTCATTTGAAGACCTTACTCAAACTCATCTCGAGGTCTCCTTCAAAACCCCTCAGTTTCCCTTCCACGGAGTGAATTACTCATTACCTCATTAACTGAAAGTCCCTTGTGGGGGGGCATAGGATACCCAGCAAAACCCAGGTGCAGTACTGACCTGTCAGCCCTTCAGCAGTCAGAGATGACAGTGCTGACCTCAGGTACTCTGCACTGGGGTAATGGGAGAGCCATTGTCAGCCAAGCCACAAATGCATTTCTGTGCTCCTTGGCTATGTTTGGACAACTTCAAAAACTTTAGAACTTGCTGTTGAAATCGTCTTCAGGAACAGCCCTGAGCATCTCCAGCCTGCCCAGCAGCTTGAAGCAGGTGGTTGATGTAATACCTGATCTCCAAAACTTTCCCAAATGGGTCGTGTTGCTGCAGCTTTCCCGAGAGCTGACCTGGGCTTTGGGAGATGCAGCTGCATTTTACGTTGAGCAAAACATTTCCTGCATTGCATATGAAAAGCCTTCTGGGAATCGGAGGGTATTAATCAATTTTAAATGTGCCATTCCTTGCCTTTAAAAATCAGAGCTCCTTGCACATTGTCAAAGCCTCCCCGAGCCCTTTCTGTCCCTGGAGTTGATCACTGTGAAATGAGGACATGTCGGAGCATAGCTTATTAGGGGAACTGGGGTGTTTCCGTTTGTTTGGATTTGTACAGAAAAGGGTTTTTCACAAGGGCCGTGCTTTGACAGTCTCGTTCTCCCCCAGGCTGGTTAGCATTTAGCAAGGAGCGGCTGACAAAGCTCCTGGGCCGCGGAGATCCACAAGGTGCTTGCAGCTGGCACAGATACCTCATTAGAAATTCATTTTTTCCTGTCATAATAACAAAGTGCAGAGCAGCGGTGGCAACATAGTTTCGTATGGGAAAGCACACAAAAGGGGACAGCTGAAAGAAGCTGTGCTTTTCTCCTGTATTTCCAGCCCGACAGAAGCATCTTCAAAGGGAGCAGCCTTGCCCGTCCGCCGCACCCTCTTGGCCTGAATCGCTTGAATGGCATTTTATACACCTACTGCACCCTGGGGCCAGCCAGCCTCCGGGAAATTCATTCACCCGGCCCGCTCCTTCTCCTGCCGTTTTGTTGTTTCCTACCCCGCGGAAGCAGCGGGCAAATAAAAACGACACCCCCGGCTTGTGAGCTTCGGCTCCCTTGCAAGCATTTCTGAAACCGTGTTCCCAGGCAAGTGGAGCCGAATCAGTTTGGTTTGGGGAGGGTGGAAAGCCTCCAGAAGAAGAGAATGATTGCTGTCTAGCTCCTCTCCCCGTTTGTTTGCACAGTGAAAGGGAAGTAAATTTAGGAGGACAGAATTGAAGGGAGAGCAGCATTGCTACTGTGCTGCTGCTAGCATAATGCACAGATGAGTGCTAGTGACCAGTCTAAACAGTCAGTCACTGTGGAGAGGGACAGTGCCAATGAGTGACCATTCTCCAGCATGGCTACCTTGATTTGCCTCCCAAAAGCTAGTGAAACAGGCAGGCAGGTTTCTGAAGGTCAGGACATCTCTTAAATATGTAGAGCAGAAGCCTGACAAAGATTGGATTTCAAATTTTTGGCTTTATTTTCCTCCCCACTTTTGTCTTTTCCATCTTTCTCTCCTTTTGTTTGTTTTTGGCCTTTTTTTTTTTTTTTTCTCTTTTCTCCTTGCATCGTTATATGTATTAGCAAAAATGAGGAAAATTGAGGAGGGAGAGAGACAGAAGGTAAACAAGCAGCATGGGAATAGGAACAACATGAGAGCCAAGAACTGAAAGTCCTCAAACTAAGTAGTTCCAACTCAGAGACTTCCCTCTCATACACAGACCAAAACTGCATATAATACTTTCTGTTTTCAGATAAAGGNAATTCTCAATTTTTCAAGCCCTGTTGAGAAAGGGACCAACTTAAAAAAAAAAAAAAAAAGTGGCAAAAAAGAGTCCTAATACAAAAATGTAGTCCATTCTGTGTCACATATTAAACCCTGGCGCCTCGCAGTCATGCCATTCCTTCATAATGCAGCACCAAGAAGATTTGGCAGAGGTACAGCAGATGAACCCACTTTAATCACTCAGTCTGGAAGGGAAGCTGCCAGGGAAGAACACCAGGCAGCCCTCTGGTGCAAATGCAGCACTTGCAGCTTTCTACCAGAGAAATCTGAATTCCCACTTTGCTGTACATGACAGCCCAAAGACACCAGGATCGAAAATACAGGGTGGTGAAAGGATGAAGGAGACTGCAGACAAAGACCACTAGGCAAATCTTTGAGGCATTCCTGAAACATTGTCATCCATGCAAGAATGTATAAATGCACTTTCTATTCAAGAAATCAAATGCTAGATTAATGTTCATGAAAAGAGGACTCACTGTAACTTGGATAAATATTCAAAAGTGCCCAGATATACTAAGCCTAACTTTAGGCACTCTTTGAACCATTATCTAGCCTTCCAGAGAGCTCTGGGTTTCTCCATTGTCTAAATGTCTAAGGGCTAGGATGACTGTCTTAACTTCAGGCTACTGTAAACTTAGCCTCTTCCATACTTCAGCATCACATTTCAGAAGTAATTTAGTCAAGGGTACTGAGCATCCTTCTAAAAACAGTCATTTATGGTACAAGTAGTAGTCATCAAGCACAGATAGTGGGATTTTCTGAAAGTGAATGTCTGAGCAGGGCAGAGGGTATTGGGCTGAATGTGATGAAACGCAAAACAAGACACAAAGCAAAGTTCTTCACTGCCTTGATCTGCAAGAAATGTTGGGATGGTATAAAAGAAGGTGCCTGTCAGGCTGAGCAGGAGATGCACTGAAGGGGAGATGCAGATCTTAGCCAATTTGAGCTGTGCAGATATTTGGGTTGTGCTCTTAGCTCATCGCCACAGTCCCATTCATTCTTTGTCTGCCAGGGGATTTTCAGAGGGGCCCTTGTCCTGTCTATTTTGGGGTATATCTCATGGCAGGTGGGAATTTCTGTCTGGTGGCACAGCCATATTGCCATCCATCTGCAATAAGAAGACAGTCCAGATGAGAGGAAACAAGACTGATGTGGTAAACTCTAGGTGGAATAATTTATCTGAGACATTGAACATCTGGGCAATTTCTATGACTCCCCAGACTGAAACTGAACTCTTGATTGTTTACATGCAGAAGGCATAGGATATGCACATATGAGGGCTGCAGGTGACATCTATACTAAATAAAATGGACTATCACTGTATTTTCTGGCTCCAAGGCTAAGTGGCACAATGAGTCTCATGTCCATATGAATAAACTTTCTTGTCCCCAGATCTTCGTGATCTTGTACTCACCACCTTTCAGAGGCAATTTGTGCTTCATACTATTCCCCAGAGGCACTGCCTAAGAGAGCACTGCTTTGCTGAGGCAGGTACTAACTAATAAAAAGTGAGGGTGACTACAGGAGGGTGGCCAAACCCACACTCTGACCATAGTTAGAAGTGTAGACATGGCCTATGATCTCCAATAGAGATCACCATCACACAGAGGAGAAGAATAAAGCGTACCTGTGTTGAGGCATGAAGGGGTAGTGATAGATGACTGACCAAGATAAGATTTTTCCCTTGTAAAGTAATATATGTGGTCTACAGATTAATTTCCTCCACTTGAGGAGATTCCTTAGTTTCTGTAAGCCAAGAATTGAGAGATATCAAATAACTCAGTTAAGATAAAATAAAAGCAAGCTCAGGATTAGTATTGGAGAAAACAGATTTCGTACATGACAAGCATCATGGAAGGGTTACAGTGACCATGAAAGTTCCTTTATTAGATTCCCAGAAGCATCAAGAAGCTGGATCATGAACTGAGCAATAATCCAGTGGTGCCACTTGGCTGGAAAGGGAGAGGGATACTCACATTTCCAAGCCAGAGTCAGAAGTGGTGCCTGGCTAGAAGTATGAGAAACCTCCAACAGCATTTATTTCCAAAATGGAAAGCTGTTATCTGCCCACAGAATTCCTGCAGAGATTCACAGATATTGAATCTAAGGTTCCTAACACCAACTGGGATCAAGAACTGCTTCACAGATGAATGTGAAGTCCCCCAAAGCAACACAATGCAAAATAAGATCCTGTTAGTCCCCAGTACTCCTTGTCAGGAAAAGTTTCCTCTCATCAATGATCTTCAACCCTTGACCTGAGCTGTACTCTTGCATGCCACCCCACCAGTTGTTTCAGCTGGGCCTTGATCTTCTCATACCTGCCAAGAACATTGTGCTTGAGACTTTACTGCACAGGCTGCACTGATTCTCTGTCAAGTCCATTTGCATCCTAAATAACATGATGAATTTGGTAATATGCAGCAATCAATGATGGCTTAGGGATATCACGTCCCACACTCAATGTGACCACCCACCCCTATGCTGTGCTTCTTTTGCAGTGTCTAGAATGCACTGAGTAGTGTGCAACTGTCTGGTGGTGCCTGCATAACATAGGGAGAGCAGCAAGCTGAGACCATGGTGGGGGGGTACCAAGTGGGCAGTTGGGGAGTGGTGATGAGGGGCTGCAATTGTTAATGGATGTCCAATAAGACGCATTATAATCTTAAGTGGCAGAGTTTTAACAGGTTCTCTATCCGGCTCTCTTTCCTAGATGACTCTATTTTTGTGGTTATACTGCTAATGTTCCTTTCTGCTGGTTTTTTTTTCCTAACTGCTTGAGGAAAAGGGGAAAGGAAGAAGTACAAATTGTTATGGGCAGAGCTCCTACTGCTAGAGATGTCAAAGTAAGAGGAGGTGCTTCTCCTGTCCTCAGTCCAGAGGGATGAGTACTCAGCTCACTTGGCACCTCCAACTACCTTTGTAAAGGTTAACTTTTATGTAGTTTTGGAGATCTAGAGATGGAGGTCACTGGCCTGTGTGGTACACCCAAGGCAAAACATAAGGATCATAAATTCCTTCTCAAGGTAAAAATACATCTGCAACTTCATGGCCAACAAGTGAAGATCAGACATGCCTGTGAAACCCTGCCATACTGTCACATTGCTTTCCTCCTTCCTCAGCCAACACCTCCCTCCTTAGAAAGGCACCTAAGAATGGAGGCAGCTCATTGTCTAGCACCCAGTTTGTGAGCGAGCCTGTTAATTGTTGTTTGCACAAAGTCCCACTCTACACTCCATTTCTGGCAGCCTGACCCTGCTGTGCACAAATAAAAGAACATCAGAAAGCAAGATGGACTTTTGCTTAGTTGGAATCTGAATTGGCTTAGTCGGCTCAGTAATAAGAAAAGACCTTCAGTAACATTCAGAGATTTCCAGTCTGTGGCAGACTCCAGAACCACTGAACAGAGTGAAAGTGATAGAGTAGGAGCTGAGACCTGTGGTCCAGTCTTTGGCATCCACGATTACCAGAAACCATGATGTGTTTATACCCCCAGGGAAAAGAGCAAATGACCTTACATTTACCAGCTGTGGGATCATGTGGCCCTTCGACATAGCAAGCTGCCTTTTAACCCTGGATAATTGCAAGTGGATGTCAGCCCTGAAGCAAACAAGGTTTATGAGGTTTTGTTTCTAAATGACTCCCAGTCTATTTAGACAACAGTGACGTGAAATACAAAATCCCTCTTGGAAAATACAGGGCAGGATCAGACCCACAGCATGCGGGAATCTGCTGCCCTGATTGCACCACATTCCCTTTCGGCTTCTTTCCAGGTTTGTTTCGGTAACACTTTGGAAGAAATGCTCTGTCCTGCTGCTGTCAGTTGGGGGAGAATGTTTGTTTTCCTCACCACTTTATTTTTGTACATTACTATTGGTTATTTTTTGGTGGCCTTGCGTGTGTAACTGTTTTGGAAGTAGCAGACCCCGAAATTCATTAAATGTGTGAAATGACGGGAAAAAAAGTGTGAAATTGTAACAGTCTGTTTGGGGCTGATTAATAGAAATTTCTCCTGACAATCCCCCAGCCCTTCTGGGGGTCAGTGGAACAGAGCAGCTGTAAAGACAGCAGGAGCAATTTAAAAGCTGCCCAATGGGGCCGGTGCAGATTTCGGAACAAGTGGGGAGAGTCCCATGCCCTTGTTCAGGCCAGTGGGAGATGATTGGCCACCACAGTGTCATGTTAACATGCAGATTAGCCTGAGAGGTGCTCCCATCGACCTCAAAAGGGTTATTTTGCTGTAACGGATGTTATTGCTGTTACTATTTTCAGTCACCTATAAAGCAATGTCACCTATAAAGCTGTTTCTGCTGCATTGCCGCATCTCACTGGCTGTGGTTCTGCTAAACAGCAGAATGCCAGCAAGGAAAAAGCCCTGCAGTGGAAAGTGTATGCCATCACGGTGAGGCCAGGGGGGACTACTTTACTTTCTTTCCTCTTCTATGGCTGAAGAGTCACCAGCCAGGGCCTCAGCTGAGGCTGGACATAGTGCTTGTGCTGCTGCTGCATGAAGTCAGCCAGCACTGAGGACCAGGGGAGGTTGGATGCCTGTGAGGAGGAATATTTCCCTGGCTCCCACCAGGCACCCCAACCTGAACTGCTGACTTTTCTTTTTTTTTCTTTTTTTTTTTTTTAAGCAGCTCTATATAGCCAAATCCTTTCACCCTAAGAAAGATACAAAAGAAAACATCAAAGTAAATGTCCTCACACTGACATAAGGCTAGAATAATGGTGACCTAGTAGCTAAAGACTGGGAGGAATACTGAAAGTAATTCACTCCCCTCCATAACAATGGGGCATGTGTGACAATGATATATACCAGGAGGCGAGGAGAGCCACTTTTGTTGGGCAGCGATACCCCACAAACCCAATTGTAGGGAGATCAATACTGTCATAGGACAATCATCAAAGACCATCAGCTCATCATATTTTCATACCATAAGCAGCTCAAGGCGCCGGGGCTGCCTCTCCGGCAGAAAGCCCCGCGCAGAAATTTGAAGGGTGTGAAATCGACATGATTAATAATTATAGTTATTAGCACATGTACCAGCTGCTCATGTATGGCTTAGCCCGTGATTTATGGGGCCATAAATGCCCATATCTGCTTCTGACGCGGAAAGGAGAAGGGCACGCAGTCATGGGCAGAAAGCGTCGTTCCTGGTGCCAGGAGCTTTCCTCCCCCTGCCCCTGACAAAATTAAAACAACAACAAAAATGGGCCAAAAAGTCACCCCTGCTCCACAGCAATGGAAGGAGCCCTTTTGTTTGCATGTCTGCCTTAACAGCGGCTGAAACCTGTCTGCTCAATGTCCCCAAAGCCTTTGAAGTTTGGATCCCAGCTAACAAGGGCTAGAGTTTTCCCTCCCCCACACAACTTCACGCTGTTGCCAGGCTGCAAACAATCACCATACATATTACAGATGAAATCACGAGGACCAACAACAGAAGAAGCAAAAACTAATTGTCTACGTGCCAGAAGTTAAAGCTTTTGTTTCCAAATGTAATTTGACTCCCCTCTCTCCAACCTCGCCCTCAGCCCCACCATATATTCATGACATGGTTAATCACAGAAAATGAAAAAATGGTTTGAAATGGCCACATATACAACATTGCCATCCTGCCCTAGTAGGTATGACAGTGCATTAGCTCTTCCAAGGTTATTCTTGGCTCCCAAAGGCATATGATAATATTTTCTTCACCCTGCCTGAACAAGAAACCCCGTTTATCACTGCAAGGAATTAAAACCTACCACTGCCTGTGAATGTACAGAAGTGAAGCAGAGCTGCAGATCTACTTTTCCATGTTAGTCATAGATATGGACTAACCACATCTTGTTCTCAAGCAGAAGCCAAAGTCAATGCCTCATCCTAGGAGTGCTATTTCCAGACTAAATTGAAGTGAGCAGTAAAGCTCCACTGGATCAGGTAGCAGCAGGGTGCATGGAAAACAGACCAAACATATTCCTGCTATATATATTGTGAAATCTTGTGAGCCACATCATTTCATGAAGCCTGCTATAAACTTCACTGAGACGAAGGATTTCCTGAGCGATGAAGGTGAATGCAGCTAAAAGTACAACACAGAACAGCAACACATCTCAGGGGCAAAGATACTGGAATGGTGTGTGGTAAATACTGCAGCTGGAAACTGAGAAGGGAGAGAAAAGGAGATTCTATCTCCATATTTTCTGTAGCTATCTATTGCGTTCTACCAAACATCGATAATGGTAAATGTGCAGGTAGATTGGGGTCACAGATTCTTCCATTTTCTCATTATATGAGTGTGTGGCAAGAAATAATCAGACTTTTATTCTCCGGATATGTGTATATCTACATATAAACATGAGTACAATTCTGTGTAGTTTTACTCACTTTATAAGTATTAAAAAATTCTGAAATATCCGACCATTTTGTCCCATCAGACAGTCTTATTATATGGGGCAGTAAAAGCTGTCAGCAAATATGGGCTTACTGACTTTCCTGTGGAGTTTATGTGTAGCAGCACATTAATATATGTGTAAACATCTGTGTGTATGTGTATAGGTTAACACATACAATTTTTCCAATGAAAGTCAAAAGAAGTAAATAAAGTGACAAAACCTACCCTATTCAGCTAAAAGCAGGGAAGCTAATTTATGTGTTCACACAGAAACTGTGAATTCTAAACTATAGGTGACTTTTTTATTTGCTGTATCATAGAATCATAGAGTCACAGAATCAGAAACATAGAATTGGAACGGGTTGGGCTGGAAGAGACCTCTGAAAGTCATCTAGTCCAACACCTTCTGCAGTCAGCAGGGGCATCCTCAACTAGATCAGGTTGCCCAGAGCCTTGTGAAGCCTTACTTTGAGCACCTCCAGGGACAGGGCTCCAGCCATCTCTCCAGGCAATCTGTTCCAGCGTTCCACTACTCTTATGGTACAGAACTTGCTCCTAACATCCAATCTAAAATCTGCTCTTCTCCACTTTGAATCCATTGCCCCTTATCCTATCACTGCAGGCCTTTGTAAACAGTCATATCCAGGATGTAACCAAAAGGGAACTATTCAGAAATGGTTAACTGTTTGGTTGTATTCAGTCACTTAATTAAAATATTACAAAAGCTTCTTTCCTGTTATATTCATTCAAACTTTTTTTTTTTTTAGATGTAACTCTTGAGCAGTATAACCATCTGTATTACTTCACTGAAGCAGAGTAGCTGAGATTGTTCTTATGAAGACCAAGTGATTTTACAAGACACTGATAATATCTATTACAGGGCTGAGGGAAAGAAAGTGGGAAAGGAACCTCATTACAGTGAGGAAGAACAAGAACTCTTTCTCTTTCTAACAGCAACAACAAAAAAACCCAACAACAACAAAAAACCCACAAACAAACAAACAAACAAAAAAAAAATAATGCCGAAGTCTCACTACAGGTCTGTAACTTGTTTGTGTGGCANGCCCACCTCTCCAACCTGTCCAGGTCCCTCTGGATGGATCCCTGCCCTCTAGCAAGTTGACTGTGCCACACAGCTTGGTGTCATCTGCAAACTTGCTGAGGGTGCACTCAATTCCTCTGTCCATGTCCCTGACAAAGATGTTAACCAGCACTGGTCCCAGCACTGACCCCTGAGGGACACCACTTGTCACTGGTCTCCAGAACTAGGGAGAATTACCAATGTAGCAGAATAATGAAGGACAGTCTGTGAAGGACAGTCTGTTACAGTTTGTAACAGTGCTGTGTCATAAAACATTGAGGATATTTTTTTGAGGTACTGTTTTATGTTGTGTTTAGGGGAAAAGAAAAAGGAGTGTGTGAGTGCCTATCAGGGGTTTAGAGCACCTCTGCTATGAAGACAGGCTGAGGGAGCTGAGTTTGTTCTTTCTGGAGAAATGGAGGTGCTGGGGAGACCTTATTAGGTCTCCAACATTCCACTACCTGAAGGGAGCTGCAAGAAGCCTGGAGAGAGACTGTTTACAAAGGTCTGTGGCGATAGGATGAGGGGCAATGGCTTCAAACTAGAGAAGAGAGGATTTAGATTGGATGTTAGGAGCAAGCTTTTTACTATAAGGGTAGTCAACACTGGAACAGGTTTCCTGGGGAGGTAGTTGGAGCCCCATCCCTGGAAATATTCAAGGTGAGGCTCAACAGAGATCTGGGCAACCTGATCTAGTTGAGGATGCCCCTGCTGACTGCAGAGGGGATTGGACTAGATGACCTTTGGAGATCCTTTCCAACCCAGACCATTCTATGATTCTACTTTAGGAAAAGCATGCTGAGTAAAGAAAGAGGCAATCAGGTGGCAGGGTGGCCAAGGAAACTCATGATGTAGTTGTCTAGTAGAAACTGCCTCTGTTTATATGTAAATATATATGTGCACAAGCATGTGTGTGTCTGTGCATGTGCATGCAAATGATCTGCCCATAACCAGTAGTCTCTTAGATTACCTTTAAGGTGAATGGACAAAGTGAGATGTCTTTGTAACAGCTTTACTATTTCTCCCTTCTTGACTGTCTTATCTGCAGCCTTTGCTGTGCTCTATCCAGATGGCTGCTCTGTGGAAGCTGTCCCCTCTCAACCCTCAATTCTGTTTTTTCCAAGCACAGAACTTCTCCCATTGTTCCAATTTTTTTTTTTTCCTTGATGATGGACTCATCAGGAGTCCAGAAAGACATCAGAAAACAAAGCATTAATTTTAAGGTGGGCCAGACAAGATTCAGTATTTGTAGAGAAAGGGAAATTTAATAACAGCTTTTAATAAAAATGCTCTTTAGAAATTAAAGTCAATGAAAGTTCAAAACAATTTTAGTGGCCAGTGAGACCTTGGTTGTCTGTGTGAATGGATATTAAAGAAAATTTATTGGATTTAAGGAAAGTGAGAAAAGCCTTTGCTTCCAGAAAAAAAAAAACAAAAAACCAAAACCAAACCAAACAAAAAAAAACAAAACCAAAAACAAAACCCCAAAACCACTACACTCCCTCTCCCCCCCCCAGACAAAAACAAAATAAAATGAAACCCTAGAGAATCACAGAGGCTGGCCTGACAGGGGGATATAGCTAGAGGTACAAGAAAGTCTAAACATCGCCACTGGAAAACAGAACTCTACAAGGAGCTTTTATAGCAATTCAACACCAATCATAACTATTTAACTAGTTCAATAATATGTTGCTCAGCTAGTCTGCAATTTTCCTAAAGAACAGTTATGCAGAAATGGGCATCTGCTCAGATCACCCAATTCAAAACAAACCATTTGCATAATAAATATTTGCAGAGGAGCAAGTGGGTGGGGTTTAGGCAAGTGCACAGATGAACATAAAAATCAAATAGGGCTGGAAAGAAACTAGGCTTAATTACTGGAGGAAAACAAACCAAACCAAAACAAAACAAAGCTCCAATATTTCTTCAACTACTTTAAAAAATTGATGTGAATATTTCTAATATGTCTGTCTGTGTCTTTCTAGGGTTATAATTTTCTTCCTGTTCCTCACTGACTAATAAAAAGGAACTCACAGGATTGTTTCAGTGCCCTGCACCATTTAATTTGCAAGCGAATATTTGGAGAATATGCATGTGTGCTTCTGTGAGTGGGCAGGGAGCACGGCAAAATGCCAGCATCTACAGCACTATTCCAAAATAAAGACTGCTTCACAATGACACTTAGGTTAAAAAATAGCCGCAGCATCTTTAATATCAGAAGTTCACTCAGACATTGCTCTTGCACTGAGTTCCAGCACGCATTGTGGGAAATTCAGTGGCACTTTTTGCCTCCTGTGGTCTCCTTCCAGCTGTAATTTGTCCATCACTAATGTGACCAGCAACTTACTATGTTTTACCCTCTGAAGGACGCACCAACTTCCACTCTGTTTCCATAGAGTTAGTGGTAGAGCGGCAATGGATGAAAACGAGTTTAAAATGGTTTGACTTTTTGCACTTGTTGATTATGGACAGCTCAGAAAAGCCTGTGAAAGAAAGAATTGAGAAGAGAATGTTACATTAAGCAGAGAGAGGTCTAGAAAAGAAGAAAAGAACCTAAACAACAACAACAACAAAAAAAAAAAAACCAAACCCAAAAAACAAACCAAAAAAACCCCACCCAACAAATCTAGTCATCTTTCCTGGATCTCAAGACAAAGGAATTAAGTTGGAAGAGAGAGACAGAAAATGAGGACAAGTGGCATGGTAGCCCAACCAGGGAAAATCACTCTAGTGAGATCCTTGGCATGTTCCCAGCATGAAGAAACTTCATGAACATTTAATCCAAGCACATTCTTCATGGAGCTTCTGCTTCTCTTAGCAGCGTAGATGCTCATCCATGGTGAAGGGAGAGTATATAAGCAAGGTCTCTCTGTGTGACCTCTGCATGGCAGCATTTAATAGTGACATATTAAATATGACTAATATTTTCTTCAGAACTGAGTTTACAAAAATACACAATCATCTGTGGTCAGCAAACAAAATCATAATGTGGTGTCTATCACAGCACAAACAGTGTATTAATGGAGCCATTAATCACCATCAAAACTGTATTAGGAGTGAAGATAGCCAAGGAGAGCTTAACTGACAGCAAGTGGCCATAAACCTGTCCAAAAACTAATTTGATTACTATCATACCAGCATCTGTGCCACTTATGAGGGTTCATTTTTTTGATGAAATTAAGTAGACAAGTCGTTCATGCGTATAATAGATATCTAAATCATGGTAAACGTGTTGCTGGCAGGAGAAGTAGTCAAAGAAAGTGGGAGATTGCTTTACAGGTGAAATTTCAGGCAAAACGCGCTGCCGGCGCCACAACAGTTGGTTAGAAAACTGTTGTCAAACTCATCTTTGCCAAACCGTGAGTGAGAAATATTTTGGATCCACATTCAAGAGAATAAATGCTGCTGAAAGTCAGGGGCCGTCAGGAGCCTCTGGCTATTCACAAGAAGGATGACTTTTGCCAATGGAAACTCTTGCTCTTTATCGGCCATAAATATTCCCTACAAACAATCTGTTTTATTCATAGACAGTTGGATCCATTATGTTTTGGTCTTGACAGACGGGACAGTAGGATGCTGCATTTAAATGCCACAGATTGTATAGGAATGTATTTCCAGATGATAACTGAGCTTGGAGCTTCCACATAAATCAGGAGAGGGAAATTATTCTGTAAGAAATATGCTTGGGTTTCAGCCTCATAAATACAGAGCGAAACCAAATTTTCAGGGCTTCTTAACTTTTATGTGAGCATTTTAATGATCATTTTAGCCAACTACCGAGAGATTCACATTTACTTTTGGCAGTGCTGCAAGTGAGGAGTCTCCCAGGAAAGTAAAAGATAAGGTTGTTTCACCCACACCTAACCAAGAGGGTCAAACCTGAGAAGATCTCCATTTTGGAGGTCAAGGGATAATTGGATTTTCTGATGTAACAAGCCTGTCCAATTGCTGAAATGACTGTGGACCGCAAATCATTTTTTCCCACTTGCTTTACCATGCAGGCGGTGTAGTCAGGGGTGAGTGTGTAGCAGCATGCAGAGCTGCCATGCTGAGGAAGGGATGAGAGTTTGTAGCTGAAACAAGAAAGTATTTGAGAGCTAGGTAGGCAGCTGAAAACCTACCTGCTTTAAATAGGCAGGTAGGCAGCCTTTAAATAGGCTGGCAATCTCAGGCCACTTCCAATGTATCCCATATAGGTGCTGTCCATATGCTGAATACATGATATAATTGAATATGGAACAGGAAGGGGATCGGTCCCCAGAGAGGGAGATTGTTTCTTCAAACTGGACGGTAACGGTAGAGTGAGTGACATTTATCTCTGGACCTTTTATGAATCACTGGGATGCAAACAGTGAACACCTTGCCTTTGCTGTGAGCTGTGCCTCAAGCCATGGGAAGCTGCCTGCCATTCATAAGCCAATGCCTTGTAGGCAGCTCCATCTTACCTGAGTTCGCAGATGGGCCATTCCCCAGGTGGGTCTGGCAAAACACTTCTCATTAATCATCGCTTAAAGCCCTCTCAGTGGGAAGACCTCAGGTTAGACATCATTTGGAAACAAATTGGGTGAAAAATAGCTCTGACAATAAGGAGCCCACACAGAATTCCCCTGTGAGAGTTTCAGTGGTGTGAAAACAGACTCTTCCAGGACACTAAATGATCTGTCAGTTAGCAAATGACATTATAATCCAGTTTTATGCCACAGACAAATCAAAGGCTTTGCTGCACTTCCCCACTTCCCCCTCTATTCCCCCACCCCACACCCTTTACCTCCTTTAAACTGACTGAATATCTGAGTTAGCAGATGAAAGAAAAGGATCTGACATAGAATTTACAAAATATACCCTTTATTTTCAGTAAGGTGAAATAGTATCTGATTTTTCACGTTAACTGATAGAGAGGAAACAAATTGCCTCAGAAACGAGGCAGAGTGTTATGGTCTGTAATTCAGGAAGGACTGAGATTTGTTCTGTTCTATCCCCTAACTCTGCACCCAATCCCCTTTGACTATCCCTTTCACCTCAATGGGAAGAGATCCAGATTCTGCACATACCAAACTTTCTGGAGGCAATGGAATTAGTGACACATTTAAAAACAACCTGTGCTTATGTATCTTGTGTTTGAATCAGGGCTGTGATAGCAGTGACACACTTGCTCACTGTGCAATGATGTAGCACTCCTATTTGTTCCACACTCTGGAGATCTCATTCACACCATGAGAGAACTCTGAGAGAAAAAAAATAAAGTACAATTATGAGAATTTTTAAAAATAGTTCTGCTGTGTCCTCAACACATTGCAGGTATTTGTCAGGTGTAACTGTCCTGAAAGAGAAGCAAGTGAACCTCAAATCCACATCTACTTCTCAGACAAATAGCCAAGTTGCAAACACTTTCAAGGGACTAATTGTCTTGCAGTGTTGTCTTGCTACCAGGTTTTCTCCTTCTGCCATCATTAAAAGCAGTAGAAACATTATAGGTGTCCAGCTCTCCATTGCCACTGGTGCTGGCCAAAGGGTGCAGTTGTCCCCAGCCCTTCCTGGCAGTGGGAAAGAATCACAGGATGTTGGAGGTTGGAAGGGACCTCCAGAGATCATCAAATCCAACCCCCCTGTCAAAGCAGGATCCCCTAGAGTACTCTGCACAGGAATGCATCCAAATGGGTCTTGAAAGTCTCCAGAGAAAGAGACTCCACAACCTCTCTGGGCAGCCTGTTCCCTCAGTGTGAAGAAGTTTCTCCTCATGTTGAGGTGAAACCTTCTATGTTCCAATTTGTGGCTCCTTGTCTTATTGCTGTGTGCCACATCCACCTGACATCCACCCCTCAGATATTTATAGACATTGATCAAATCCCCTCTCAGTCTTCTCAAGACTAAACAGCCCCAGGTCTCTCAGTCTCTCTCCATAGGGTTCCCTCTTCCACTCTAGTTTAGGTGCATGTACTGAAGTCCCACTTTAGTAATTTTTCAAATTAAATGAAGCATGGACTCAGTTGCTGTTTGTGGTGGGGCACACCCGAGT
>WBNM01033139.1:11614-41486 GCA_013399055.1 Ramphastos sulfuratus | reverse complement strand
CATGAGAACCACGGTCTGTGATTTCAAGGCTTCTGTCAGCTGCTGTAGAAGGCCTCACCAACTTCTTGATCCTGATCAGGTGGCCTATAATAGACACCCACGACTGTATCATCCATGCTAGCCTGTCCCTTAATTCACAGCCACAAGCTCTCAACTCGCCCCTCATGCACCCCTGGACAGAATTCAAGACATTCTAGTTCCTCCCTCACATAAAGAGCAACTCCACCTTGAACAAATCTGAATGCTGTAGGCTGCTATAGATATTAAATATTAATATGATATATGATTTTATTTCACTGAGAACAGGGGTTTGTGAATCTCGCTGCTTGGTTTCAGTCTTCTTCATTCAGAAAACTGAAACATATGACTCAGAGTGAAAAAAATAACACTGAAACCCTGTACCATTATGATTCCCAATTAGATTTGTTTACATCTGCAGGCTTATTTTAAATTTGGAGCTAACTTTCTAAGCATAATATAAACAATTTGGAAAATATAACTGGAAGCCATGGTATTATAATTTCATTGAAATATTGTTCCTTCATTTTAAAACTTTAAAAGGACAGTAGAATAATAAAAATGATAAAATGTGGTCTTCATTCACCTTTTCTATCCTCAATCTAAATAATGCTTTCTGAATTCAATAATCTAAGCAATTCTGCTGTGTGTTGTTGCACAGCCACCCACAAAACAGACAGCAGCAGCTACCTGAAAACATGGTTTTATTGTAACTAAAATTACTTCTCAGTTTTTCCAATACTATTACAGTTTTGGAGGTCAGCCAGGAATATATTACTTGCACAACTTAATAAGCTTTAATCTTAAGATTTAGCAAATATTCTTTCTAGAAAGATGAGCCAAAATGTGTGTGCATGCACTCAAAAGGGGAAATCTCCCACTCAGGGTACTCAAAATATACACTTACCAAAGGGAGATGAGAAATCACTTAATCTGCAGAAGCAGATTAGATAGCATCCAATTCTAAGGGGAGAGGATCCAGCTGCCAGGCCATTTGCTGCATGGAGACCACATCAAAATGTCTTTGTAGTGGGACTTCATTTATATCCTAAATCAATGGTGCAATGGGATCAGTTCTAATTAGTTGAAGGGACAAGCCCACAGAACCACACAAAAGCAGGGTGAGAGCTTCAGAGCCTGGAGCTTCCAGTTAATGTCTGTGAGTTGCCAAGCTGATCTTTAGCAGCTCCTAGCAAGCCCTGGCCCTTTGTCAGGTGTCTGTCAATGTTTTGTGTTTGTCAGGGCAGTTGTACCTACCACACATAGAAATGTTGCTTCCCATCTGAATTTTTTCAATATTAACTCAACACTTCTACTTTCTCTTTGAAACATGCCGCATTTACAGAATCACAAGATGATTCAAATTGGAATGGACCTCTAAGATGACATATTGTGCAACCCACCTGCTAAAGGAGGGCCACCTAGAGCCAGTTGCCCAGGACTATATCCAGACCGCTCTTAAATGTCTCCAAGAAGGGTGACTCCATCACCTCTCCAGGCAACCTGTGCCAGTGCTCAATATCCTAAAAAACCATAACAATAAAGAAGTAACTCCTGATGTTCAGAGGAACTTTCTGTGTTTCAGATTGTGCACATTGCCTCTTGTCCTGTCACTGGGCACCACTGAAAAGTACCTGAATCCATCCTCTTTGTACCCTCCTTTCAGGTGTTTATATACATTAATAAGACTACCCCTCAACCTTCTCTAGGATGAACAGTCCCAGCTCTCTCAATCTTTCCTTACAGGAGAGATGTTTCAGATCTTTAATCATCTTTGTAGCCTTTCGGTCTACTTTTTCCAGTGTCTTCTTGTCTCTTTTGTACTGTGGAGCTCAGCACTAGAGTCAGTGCTCTAGGTGTGGCCCCACCACTGCTGAGGAAAGAAGAATTCAGTACTTTGTCTAATGCAGCCCAGAATACTATTAACGTTTTCAGGAAAAGCACATTGTTGGTTCTTGGTATCAAACTGGTGTCCACAAGGATACCCCAGACCTTATGTACCAAGCTGCCTCCCATCTAGGTGATCCCCATCATATGTTGGTACCTGGGATTGTTCTTCCCCAGGTGCAGGAATCTGCACTTTTCCTAGTTGACCTTCATAAGATTCTGATCTGCCTCTTTCTTCAGCCTGTCGAGGTACCTCTGTATGGCAGCAAAACCCTTTGGTGTGTCAGCCACTCCAGTGCCATAAATGAACTTGTAAACTTCCTTCATTATTTACCCCTAGGGGTACACCAGTAGTTACTGGCATCCAAATAGACTTAATGCCACTGGCCCAGTTCTCTGGGCCTGGCTATTCTTTTCCCAGGATATGGCCCTGATGTTGATAAAAATGTTATAATCAAGTCAGTTTGTCGCACAACATTAGGACTGTGCTTTTAACACTAAAAATACCAATGGAATTAACTGCTTATTGTTTTCCAAGATGATCCCTAGAATAATGTATCATGTCTATAATTGAAAATGGGTGAACATATCTATGTGCTTACTAACGCTTTTAAGTAAGTATTTTTTCTGAATATAGATTTCAAACTGGATATTAAAGTTTCAGCTTGTCTTATTTGTATTGGTTTTACCTATTTACAGCTCCTCATTAGGAGTTAGTCCTAAAGAGGCACAAAATTTAAAGTTATTAGTATGGATAATTTTTTATTTTGTTGAAAGAAGCTATAAGAAAGTTATATAGGTAAAGTTCCCTAATCCCTAATTTATCACAATCACATAATCACAGAATACTGTGTTGGAAGGGACCCTAAGGATTGTCTTGTCCAATCTTTCTAGGCGATAGTGCAGTTTAAATGAGGTAGTCCAGCACTCTGTCAAGCTGAATCTTAAAACTGACCAACGTAGGGGAATCTGCTACTTCTCATGGGAGATTATTCCAATGTCTAACTGTTCTTATGGTGAAAAATTATCTTCTGGAGTCCAATCAAAATCTCCCCAGGAGTAACTACTGGAATGGGCTGCCCGAGGGGGTGGTGGAGTCACCATCCCTGGAGGTGTTCAAGGCACATTTGGACGTGGCACTTGGTGCCATGGTCTAGTCTCGAGGTCTGTGGTAATGGGTTGGACTTGATGATCTTTGAGGTCTCTTCCAACCTTGCTGATACTGTGATACTGTGATACTGTAACTTTTATCCGTTAGCCCTTGTCTTTTCCATGTGACTTCTCCTAAAAAGGGAGTTTCTATTGTCCTGGTAACCGCCCTTTATAACAATAAATAATAAATAAATAATAATAAATAAAAAATAAACCCAGTTCTCTCAGACTTTTCTCATATGGTGGGTCTTCCAGTCCTCTGATTACTTGTAGCCCTTCTCTGGAGACTTTCCAGTCTGTCTGCATTTCTTTTTTATGTTGGGGCCCAAAACTGCATTCAATACTCGAGGTGCGGCCTGACAAGCACTGAGTTAGTACTCTGTTAGTAATGCCTTTGTTGATACAACCTGGAATCCTGATGGCTTGCTTTGCTGTTGCAGGACTCTGTTCACTCATGCTGAGCTTGAGATTTACGAAGACTCTCAGGTCCCTGTCCATGGGGTTGCTCTCCCTCCAGGTGAATCCCAGTCTGAGCTGCACTCCTATGTTATGCAGTCCCAGGTACAAGGCCCTGCACTGGTCTCTGTTGAACTTCATAAGCTTCTTGCCAGCTCATTCAGCCTGTCCAGGTCTCCCTTCTGGAGTGTCAATCTCCCCACTCGTTTTGATGTTGTTGCAATATGACTGTATTTTAAAAGGTAATCTTGTACACGTTGATTATTTCTGTGGCACTACTCTATAATCATAACTGTGTACTGTTTTAAACTAAAATGGAAAAAATGGAATACCCTAGTAAAACCTTTTAATTAAAACATCGAATCCCATAATTTTGTAACTTCAATTTCCAACATTCAGACTGTGAATAATATGACATTAAAAAGATCTTCTGACATTTTCAAAGAATATGTAAATTTTAAGCACAGATCATGAGAAAAAACAAAACATCACATCGGACACAGCATATTAGTGCTCTTGCCCATGGGTCAGAGAACAATATTTTTTTCTTTACTAGCAGATGTCTCACATAAGAGCACCCTATCTTTATTTAAGACTACAAATTATATCTATAGCTTTCTATAGTATTATTCCTCAAACCTATTAATTGCAATTTCTTATTTGAATCTTGTCTCCTCATAATCTCCCTCTTTCTGGCTGATCTCAGCCTCTTTCCTATTCCAAATTCCATTTCTGTGTTATCCCACCTTTCTGCTGCCTTCTCCTTTTGTGGACCTCATTTACCTCACTTCTCTCACATGCTCCACTGCCCCAAGTTTTTGCATTCAAGTGTTTATGGAAGTCTTTATTATTTTTCCTCTTTTGCCTAGATTTTTTAATATTTAAAACCAGACTTCTGACTCTTGGATGTGAGGCAATAGGACATGACATCCTCTGTTTTCAGTGTTCCTTTTTAACTTGAATAATGCAAAATTTAATGTTTGGTTAGCAGAGAAAATAGAAAAATATCATACTAAGAGCTCATTATGTCTTCTATTTTTCACAACATATTATTCAAAATTTGTGTCAGTGAAAGAGTTAATGTCTGGCTGGATAGAAGCATATGTCAAAGATAAATAATGTGTGTGAGTAGAACAGTTACTTTTAGAACAGCTATTTTTATCATAAAGAAATGTGTTTTCCCCAAGATTAATAAAAAAAGAAAAAAACAATCTTGGGTGATATGATCTGATACTGTGTCATATGGCACCCAAATCTGGATAGTTGTCTCATGTGGCTGTCCCTCACACTAACTGTCTTTGCTACAGCAGTGAAATAGGAGAGTTGAATGCTGGAGAATGACCTGTCTAAGCAATCTTTGTAACTTCGGATGTCTTCAAATATAAAACAACAAATGCAATGGACACTGCAATGTATCTATTAACTCAAAAAATGTCATTTAATCAATAGCTAAAGATAGATGTCCATTTCCTTGTATACATTACCAGCTATCATACATAAAATAAAGTTTATAGCTACAAACTGATAGATCTTTGCAAAATGTGAAAAAGTCACCATTTTAAAAATAATTAAAACAGTCAAATTTAGAAAAAAAAGATATCTGACATAAATAATTTTTCCGCCTGCCCTGGGTTAACACAGCCTGCTCTCAGAAGCTCTGTGTCACACAGAGACAAGAATGAAAGTAACCAAAAGGAGCCCCTCTGAGTTGAGATAAGGAGTCTACTGAGGTGATACAATGCACAATTACCTTACCAAAAGCAGACGCAACAGCAGAAGACAGCAATAAAATCGTTCTCCCCACCCCAAGCATGCACAAGCCAGTGAAGCGAAAAGGGTTGACACCCCAAACATGGAAGCCACAACTGGAACAGGAAGCCTCTCATGTTACAGTTCGAACTTCAAGCCCCATGATATTTTGTTCCAGCTAGCACTTCTGTCTTGAAGCTGCAATGATGGTAGCATGGTATTCAATATGCATCAGCAGATTCAACTGAACCCATAACACTGCCATATTCCAAAATCCAAAGTGATAAAGTGCTAAGAAATGACTTGTGAAAGGTCATCAACAATTTGCTGTTTTACTGAATATGGTCAAGAGTTTTGTATTTCTCTCTAATACCTTTCTTGAACTACTGAAATACTTAATTCACAATATTCCTCTGATTTTAGATCAAATGTGGAAACTCAGGTTAAATAATCCTAGTCTAAATTACTGTGGTCGTAGGTCAAAATAGGTCTAATGTGCATCCTGGCATATCCAAGCATGACCCCCCCGCTCCCTCTCCCCCTCCTGGAGGAGGTTGAGACACAGTAAAAAGGACAAAGGAGAAGGAGCCACTGAGTCTTTAGACTCTGGTTTGTTCAGACTTATTTTGCTCCTGTTTACATCCTGTGATAAACAAGGTATATACACTTGGATTGTGCCTGCCTCATGCAAGGCCTGTGTTTTCCCAAATTTGGGTAAAACAAGCCCATGGCTTCACCTAATATGGTTAATTCTGGTAAAGTGCCATTCTGATTGGTTAATCCTAGTTGCCCATTGGAGCAATTAAGACTCAGGCAATTGATAAAAGTAGGTCAGAAGTTGTAAGCAACTTGCCTCGCCTTGCTTTGCCATACCTTGCTTTGCCTTGTTGCTATAACCTGTCTTACCATACCCTGTCTTGCTCCCTCATCTACTTTGCTGTGCCTCAGTTTACCAGTGAGAAGATAAGTGCCCTTCACACAGTAGGCAAGAGTCATTGCCAAAAGCTGCATGAAACAGGTCAGCTGTAGTTCGAACAACCTCAGTGGCAGGTAATGACAGCCTAGGCTGTGCAGAGGGGTTAAGACCAGGAAAGCCAAGTGCCCCATAGTAAGCTGCATTCCTGCCACTGGCAATTACAGCTATCGAAAGTGAATAAGCTGCTCCTAGCTGGAGAGCTCAGTTACAGAGACCTCACCGCAGTTTGTGTTGTGAGAGAAAGCAGATTATTGCCAAGGAGCAAGACATCATGCTTGCCCGCACACCTGCAAACCTCCTTGCTAAGCCTGGAGCCCTAGAAGGATACCATCTGCCTGAGAATGGACTAAGACCAAGTCAGAGATCATACAAGCCCAGCACCCTGCCAGAGTCCTGGGAAAACTCCAAAAGTGTTTCTGCTTACCATACCACCGACAGCACCCCTCCAAGTGTTTTGGATACTGTCCGGATTACAATGCAGGCCCAGAAAGATTCTGGAGATAATAATTTGTAAGTAAATACTCTAGAAAACCTCTTNCCAAAGGCACATTAGTCTTGGGCTGTATGGATATAAAAGGAGATGAGCAGGGAGCACAATGTGTGCTCTGCCATTGTATCTGGGTGCTCTACTCTCTATCCGTGCTCCTACTACCTTATTGCATCCTGAGCTGTGCGGAACTCCAGTGACTAGAATTAGGCTCTAAAAGCCTCCACGTGTTCGACCTGCATAGCCAGCATGACATCGTGCTGAGACTGCACACTGCAAGACATTCTGCCTGCACTTGAAAGCCTCCTGCCAAGACAAGAAGTCCTGGAGATAACACAGATCATCCAGAGAGTCAGGACTAGGCCAGAGATTGTCTGACTCCTTTCTCCAGCGCCCAGAAGCCTGGGGAAACTCCAAAGCCTCTAATGGCTTTGAGACGGCCAACGGCAAACCCGTCATGAGCTTTGGGTACTGTCAGATAATATTTTTGTGAGTAAATACTCAAAGCCTCTTGTAATTCACCATTGCCTTCTGCCATATGCAGAAATGAGCTCTTCGTGTCCATCTAGTGAGCAAGCAGTGCATTGACCGCAAGCAATACACTAACCACAAAGCCTTCTCTTCCAGTTCAATCGAGTTCAATTAATGTACATATTTACTAGTTATTTCAAGATCCAGTTATTTCCTGTTTATAGTTTCCATGACAGTTGCAAAGAACCTATTATTTTTAAAATTAGTGATTGAGATGGTGCGAGTTCTGAATATTGAATATTAATAAACAATATTATTTTTTAAAAATATCATCTCACAGTAATTAATTACCCTTCCACTACAAATAGAGAATTCCCATTAAAAGAAACTGGGACTTTAAACATGGAGCAGTGATGTGGCCCATGAAATCACAAGTATCATCAGTAGGATTAAGATTTCTGAACTTGATTTGTGTTCTCCAAAGGACATCTCATAACCATCTTCATAGCTTTAACAAGAACAGTTCTATAAACTAATCCTGAAATAAAGACTATAGCAGATAATAAACAGTAAGTGTCACAGTTTGAGTCACTTTTTAATGATAAAAATCTGACTAAAATATAGGACTTCGTAATTTTTTATTTATTCATGTTTCAAAACTGTGTTGTGCTGACATTTTAGTCAAAGATTTACTGAGAAGTCCGTGTAGTTATAATCCCTTCATCTCACATAACTTTTCAGATTATGTTTTCATTTCCTGTTATATGATGTGCATTTCTTAGCCTGTAAATGCCATCTTATATTCAGCATGTAGTTTTTATTCCCACTTCATATTTTTATTACTTGACTCCTCATTGGAAATACCGATTCATAATCCTCCAGCATTTCAGATAATTTCTCTGCTATGTTCTTTGTAATAGTCCAAAATGTCAATATCAGAAATCAAGGACTATGATTTTTAGTATCAGTCTTGATCCTCTGAATAATAAGCATTCCTGCCAAGAGGTGGTTTTAGGATGAGAAAGTTCAAGTGCCAAGAGATAATGGCTTATGCTATAAATGTCCCCTCAGTTTAACAAGAATTTTATCAGATTTTAACAGTCTTTTTCATGCTTGATTTCTCCTGTAATCAAAGTACCCTGAAGGAAACATCACATTTTGTTCTGCACTAACAAAAGAATGATAAGAAAAACAAAACAGAGAAAAGGGAAAGGGAACGGAAAGGGAACGCAAAGGAAACTTTCAGTGAAGCATTATTTTTATAAAGATCTATTTAATTTTTTTTTCCCATGGATAATCTTCTTCCTTAACTACTTTGAAAGAAGGACATTTCTGATTTGCACAGTTTTGCTCCAACCTTGGAATAGTCACAGAGTGTTGTAGGTTGGCATGCTACCAGAAACACTCATCAAGGGGAGCCTGATCATACACAGCTGTAAGGTAAATGGATTCATGCTTGCAAGGGTACAATGTACTGCTGTAACTGTAAAAGAAGATTAAAAAACCTCAAAAACTTTAAAAGTAGCAAATAGCATCACACATTATTGTGTTTCTAACAGGAAGATTGCACAGGTATCATCATTTTAAAAGCATTTGTTCTTAATGGACCATTGATATGCTGGATAAATTTCTGCTTTGAATAACTCTTGTACAATCCCATTATGACTAGTGATGTTGCAATACTTAAACTGAAATTTGATACAGTATGAAAAAGATGATTTCACTCTTTCATCATTTAAATAGACATCATAGCAATCTCATTTAGTTCCACTGGTTCCAGTGAAATAGACTCTGATTTTCACCAGTTTGATAAATGAAATGAAGGACAGAAAAGGTATTTTACCCCTTCCCAAGAAGTAAAATAAAATTGTTCCACATTGGATTGGAAGTTTAAATGGAAATTCTATTTACAAATATATACAAAGAGTATTCAGGTGAAAAGAACTACATTCACAGATTAGGCTTGGTTCTTCACCTGGGCCTACCAGGCCAAAACCTTCCAGAGCCTTCAAAAAAACTCCCTCCCAACTTATCCTCAGCAGGCCTATGAGCAGGCTGAACTGCTCCCCCCCACTAGACCCAGGCCTACCACAGGCATCAACAGGCCCAGTGCCATAGGTGGAAATTAGCTGCCAACCAAGGCCAGGAGAAAGCCTCTCCCCCACAAACCCAGATGACAGTGCACAAGTCCCAGGTGAAGAGAAGAAAGAAAGAGAATTAGCTGTGGTATTTTGAGCGGTCCCCAGGTTCCCCAAGAAACTACAGGGACCAAGATCCATCCTAGGGGATGGATCTGGGCATCCCAGGATGTTGTAACATTGCTATTCTATTCCATTTTCCGGTATCACAGCCTAAAAGCCAGTGCTTGGTTGCTATCACTCTCTTCCCTTCTCCCCTCTCCTCCCCACACATGTCTCTCTGGGAAGAGCGTGCCTTATCTCATGGTTTGTCATGGGGGAGATGGCTACTAGCTGGCAGGGAATTTTGAGCTGCATGATTTGAGGGGGTCCCAGGGTTCCCTGAAAAAACTACGGAGATGAAGATCCACCCCAGGGGACAGATTCATTGTCCCTGGGTATCGTAATTTTGTTATTCAATCCCATAATCCTGTCAACACTTGATAAGTGGGCAGCAAAGTCACTTCTATCTCTTTTCTCCCTCCCTTTTCAGCTCTCTGGAGGGATTCTTATCTAAGCAACTATGTAGGAGTACCCTGTGGCCTTCAAGGCCGCAGCTGAAGTGAATTTCTAACTGCGCAATCCGAGCCTGTTTGGGCCTAATTGGGAGACAGTGTGGGGAGGAGAAAATGAGCACTGGGGTTTTGGTGGTTTTACCTTGGTTGAGAGGGGAAGTGTTTGGGGGAATTCACATGTATCCTGTATATGTATTAGGTGTTAAGGATTCATGTATACTGTATCTTTTCCTGCACATCTTTAAATACAACTTTTCTGTATTCCTCTCCAATTCAGCAAAAGCGTTATTATTTTACTGTCCTTTTTTCCTTTAAAGAGTAAAGTAAAATAATCTCAGTCTGTTGTGCTCTTAAACAAAAAACTACGCAGCATTCCCTTAAATAAAGAAATGCAGGAAAATGGAATAGAATACCTGGGACAAGCTTCCAGTCCCCCTGGGGTCTATAGCCTCTGGAGGACTTTTCTTTATGGTTATACCAATTAACTCTTAATTTCCCTTAGCCTACAACAGATCAACTGAAACAGTTCTGGGCTTTTATAGTAAGGCCACTGTGAGAGTCTGATCGTCTCTCCCTCATTCAAATCAACAAAGATAAAGATTGCCTTTGTTAAAGATTGCCCGGATTCCTGGCAAAGTTCAGGGATGCAAACAGCACCTTTATGGACTTTCTGGTACTTGGCCCAGATTCCTGCCTGAGAGCTCAGGAATGCTGATCAACAGAGATAGAGTGTCTTTGTGGAATTCCGGGACTCCAGCCTGGTTTGAATGCCCAGGATGTGACACCTCACACCAGCTACCCCGAACAGAAAAGGCTTATGTGTATTTGGGGTATGGACAGGTAAGCAGTGCAGGGAGGGGACGGAGGTCCTCCTCAGTGCTGCACCCAACCCCTGCAAACATGATAATACACAGGAAGATTTCCTGGGGATCTGTACCTGGACAATGGCCTAATATACTGTATAAAAAGACATAAGCAATGTTTGTAAAGGTGTGCACCTCCACCGGGGCACCTCCACCAGAAGAACTCAAGGAACAACTCCTGCAGAACAACTCCACAGAAGAACATCCCTGGGCCGGGCACACATCTCTCTCTCCCCCCCCATCTGCAGCTGATGGTAATATAATTCCTGCTCTTTTCCTTCCCTGCTCTCCTCTTTTTCTCCGTTGTTCCCTCTCCCTCTGTTTTGTTCAACTTTATCCTTTAATAAATAGTTTTGTGGTGATATATGGTCTTGATTGCACCTTAATTTCACAACACGGAAATCTAAAAGAACAAATCTTGCACCTCTGGACAGAGATACTGTTAATCTCTGTTCTCTGGATCTTGACAGCCACTGATTTAATAAATAAATAAAGTTTAATAAATTACGTATTTGAGAATCTTACCAAGAAGGTCCAGAAACAAAATGAAATTGTATGAATAATTATGAATAAATTGTCCATCCCTGCCACTGTGTTTTGACAGTAGTGTTTAGACATGAACTAGTTATAGCAACAAAATCACTGTTTTTGGTCTTGCATTCAGAAACTGGACCTGAAAACAGTTGAAGCTAAATCAAGTAACTGAAATTAAAATGATTAAACCAGCGGAAGTCTCTAGATAATCTTAGAGAGATTTACAGCCAATTTTCTGTAAATCAAGACATTTTATATTTGCTTATGGTAACAGAGTATCTTCTTCTCAGATATAGGAAATAATCACATGATATATGTGATGTTTGCAACACATAACACTGAAATATATACCGTTTTAATAACCTTGTTTCCCTAGACATTGAGAGACTCTAGAGGTCCAGGTTACTTACAGCTTGTCTGAATACATTAGAGGATTATATTTAGAGCAGTAAATGAGAAGGCTTTCCATGAGTAATAAGCAAGCTTTTCTATCACAGAGTTTGATACCAGATGTAGCTCCTTTGTCATAACAGAAAGAAAGAGAATGCAACACAGCCCTAGCTAGTAGCAGTAAGGGTCTGAGGAGTCTGCACAAGAGCCTGTACAGTTCAATATGTTGATAAATGAACTGTAAGAAGGAGTCAAAAGAACGATCACATATCTTACCGAGGCTATAATATTATTCAGGATAGTCAAGTCTAAAGCGGATTGAAGATTTTCAAAAGGGCCTGATGATAGTGAGTAGTAAAATGTGCATACAAAATTCATTGTTAAGAGTACTTGAACGCATGTATCCTAAGCAGATCATTACAGAGACATAATCTCAGTTATGTTGTTGTTAGATCTCTGAGAACATCAACTCGTTGCATGGCAGTTGAAATGGCACATAGATTATGAGAAGTTATTATAAAAGAAAAAGAGAAGAGAAAATGTCGTTCTACTCCTGTGTAAATGCATTGTGCACCATTTCCTTTAATATTCTGTGTGGTATTTAAGAATGTACACCAAAACATGAAAAGGGTTAAACATGGGAAATATGCTGCTCAGAATCACAGCTACTATGAGAATTGTAGAGCCCTTTTCAGCATGGAATGCAGGAGGAAGACCAAAGCATCAGGAACAGCATAACAGATACCTTTAGTAAGATTCACATAATATTGGCTTAGTGGCATATTTCACAATTCTCAGGTAGCAGATTCAATATAAACATGAATCTGCAATTTTCATGCAACTCAGAATTTAATTGTGCACTTTCTTGCAACAGAGTTCTGTGGGGATCAAAACAGCTCTGAAAGTTAATAAAACCTACTAGCAGGTATGTATCCATTAAGCAAGAGGTTTGAACAATATTTAACTCAGGTGTTTGCTTGGTTTTGTTTCCTATATTTAAATCTGTCTTTAGGGTGAGATAGGCCCTCTCTTTAGAATTCAGAGAATAACTAAAATACACAAGAACAACCCTGAAGGACTCAACTCCAGCAGTTGTGAAATGAGTTCAAGAGTTGTGAAATGTTGTACACTCAGTTTCAACATGCAGTGTCTTGCAGACAAAGAATCCATGCCCACTGACAGGCAAACTCATTCTATTGCTTGAGACCAATGATCTCAACACATACTGATCCCACTGGACCAAATAACATGGCAATTCAATGACAGTATAAAATGGCACCTTAGACCTTTTTTGGTTTTGTTGTTTTGTTTTTTTTTTTTTGATTAAGCAAAAGCTAAATTTAAGTATCATGATATAAACCAAGAAAGTCTACATGCGCTGTATTATGTCAACTTAAAGAACTTTTGTTATTCCAGTTATACCGTTCCATTAAGTTATAAATTGCATCTATGCTAAACAGAGATATCACATATTATTCAGTTCCACTTCTACTGCATCACTTTCAAAAGAAACTAAAGCCCTTCCAACAGAAATATCGACTATACTGGTATTATAGGAAGAAGAGGACCTATGCAATCTGTTTTTCTTTGTCACACACTTTGTATGAACTTCTAACCCAATTTGCCCAGTTTCTAAATGGCAAGCACTGATCCATATACTACTACAAACCATGACCTCACCCATGCTTCAGCCTGCTGGCTTACAATGAGTAAACCAAGTAATTGAATGCAATCTCAGTGGCAAAACAGCATGAAGAACATTAGCAAAGCTGACCCCATTCTCTCCACTCTGACTTCAGCAGTCTATAAAATTTACAGAAAGCTAATAAGTTTCTGCAATGCATTCCTCAAGGAGCGTGAGGGTTACTGAACTCTGCCTTTAGCTACTTGGTGAATTCTACAGCAGCCTCCATGAGAGTTCCTCTCTGTCCTACTTGTTGAAGCGTGCAACCTGCCTTACTCTGCAGGGGTTTATGATGGCATTGAACCACTGTTGTGTAGTGGAGCATTTTGAAGATCTAAAGTGCAACATTAAAAGAAAAAAAAATAAAAAGGGAAGTAAAAAAATCCTTTGGTTAAGAAAGCTTTAGGCTCAGCTGACTTAGCAAACTTATTTATTACTATTTCTTCGTACCTGCTTTCCCGATGCATATCTCTGTAATATTAGCTGACTATCTATTCTGGTGAGTTATATATACTGAATTTAAAAATGAGTCATATTACGTAAAATAATTACATTTATTTTTCCCCCCTGCCATATTATTTCTGGGAGTAAAGAATTAAAAGGGGAAAAGAAAAAAAGGTAAGATTTTTTAGGAAAGATCTGCTTTTTAAATTTTATTTTTATTGTTTTATTGTTCTCTCCAGATTGTGAGGATTCCCAAACAGTCTCTTTGGTCAGTGAATGCAGGGAGACAGGGAGGAAGAAGGATATTTTTCCCTCAGCAATAATAGCAGCTTATTTCAGCTCCACAGAGAATAGTGCAGAGAACAGTGCAATAGAATGAAAGAATGTAACTTCTCTGCTTTTCGTCCCTTGTGTTCTATTCTCTATTATCAGACCTGTATTCTAATACTCTGTGATGGTTTGGGAGTTACCTGCCCCCCACACTTTGTAAAATCACCCAGACTAGACTTAGCCAGCTGGAAGTTAAGGAATGAAGCTATATTTACAGCTATATACAAGCAGATATATACACTATATACAGGAATATTTACAGAAAAATACAAGGTAAAGGTAATACAGAAACACAACACCCCTTCTAGAAATCAGAGTCCCCAGGAGGGGGTCCCAACCACCCTTCCACCTTCTCCCCACCCCTCTACCTTACCCCCAGGATTTGGCTTACGTGCAAGGTGAGTTTGGAGGATCGGCCAGGGGAGTTAGAAGAAAAAGTGGTTAGTTAAGTTAGCAGAGAGGTCCAGACCAAAACATCTAGAAAACCTGAGACTCTCCAGGAGATGTCTTATCTATGTTTGTATTCTTATTCTTAAACATCTCAGCAAGCCTATGAGTGAAGTAGACATCACCATTGTTTTCTTTTCACAGTCTATAAAATAATTTTCTCCATTAAAATATTCCAATTAGCCTCAAACTAGCACATAATCCAAAATAATTTCACTACGCACTCACATGCATTGCAACAGGATCTCTCTCTATATATGAGTTGTTCCTGCCCACACTTGGAGAAGGATATGGGGTTGTTAACTGCCCAATAGACACCTCTCGTCAAGTGCTCTGGTCTGTGCCTTCACTACAAATGGATTGTGAGAAGGCAGCCCTGTAAATGGGCTATATAGTTGATGTTCATGGAAGGCTGCATTTTCTTATTTTCTCTGCCTGTGGTTGTCTCGATTTCTCAGAGAAGCAGCCAGGTAGGCTGAACTAGTAATTAGTCTGAGAGACAAAAGCTAATTGTCCAATTATCCAAAGGAGGACAGATGGGAAAGTTAGTGTCTGAAGCCAATTGGAACAGTGTTTGTGTTAAGAACAGATTCCAGACTATTATGCTGGATAAATGTGCTTCCCTTGATAAGTTATTTCAAGTTACAATAAAAACTGTCTATAAAAACAACAAAAAGAGAAAAAAAAAAAACCTTCCACAAAAACTAGAAGCTCAACAAAACCTATTGTATTTTGTATAGGTCAGTTACTCACCTGTGGTGGGTTGACATTGGCTGTATTCCAGTTACCCACTAATTCCACTCTTTCAAGCTTCTACCTCAGTTGGACAGGGGAGACAAAATATAATGAGAGGCTAGTGTGTAAAGATAAAGACAGAGAGAGATCACTCACCAACTTGTCATGGGCAAAACTATTTTAATTTATTACCAAGCAAATTAGAGCAAGCTAATGAGAAATAAAAACTAAATCTTACAACATCTTTCCTTCACCCCTCCCTTCTTCCTGGGCTTAGTTCCTGAATTTCTTATCTTCTTCCCACCCAGTAATGCAGGAAGATGGGGAATAGAGCTAGTGGGCAGTTCATCACACATTGTCTCTTCTGAACCTTCCTCCTCAGGGAAGGACTTCTCACAGTCTTCCCATGCTCCAGCATGGGGTCCCTCCCATGGGATACAGTCCACAAACTTCTCTGATGTGAGTACTTCCCACAGGCTGTAGTTGTTCATGAACTTCCACCCTGTGGGTACTCCATGGGGTATTGTCCTTTAGGAACAGACTGCTCCATTGTGGGTCTCCCATAGGGTCGCAAGTCCTTCTAGTGAACCTGCTCCAGTGTGGGCTCCCCTCTGCCTATGGGTCTCCTGGTCCTGCCAGGACTTTCCATGTGGTCACAACCTCCTTTGAGTATCTGTCTCTTTTGGTGTAGGATTCTCAATGGGCTGCAAGTGACTGTCTGCTCAACTGTTAACCACCAGGGTCTGGCTCACCATGGTCTTCACAAAGAGGCTTCAGGGAAATCTCTGTTCTGGTGTCTGGAGTACCTCCTCCACCTTCTTCAGTGATCCTTTTATTTGTGAAGTTGTTTCTCTCTTGTATTCTCACTCCTCTTTCAAGCTGCAGTTGCAGTTTTGCAGGGATTTCACTTCTTCTTAAATAAGTTATTACAGAGGTGCTGCAACTGTTGATAACAAGCTCAGCCTTGGCAGTGGCAGGTGCATCTTGGAACCATCCAGCATTGGTTCTGTGGGGCACCGGGGAAAATTCTAGCAGCTTCTCACAGAAGCCACTCCTATAGTGCGGCTTTACCAAAATCTTGCCACACAAACCTAAGACATCATTCTACATGTCATGTTATTGAATATACCCCTAACTGTCTAACAAAAAAGGACTTTTAAGATATTCAAAGCACATCTGCATCAATATTTTAGTGAGAATTACTAAGTTTGCTTTTGAAGTGAATGTCCTGATTGTTTTCCCTTGTAGCACTTTCTGGAACATTTTCTGAGCATGCAGATTGGATGTGTTTTGGATTAAATTAAATGGAAGGATGAACTACAGAGTTGTACTTAATGCCTTCCAGCTACTAACAGACATTGAACATAAAGACCATACTAGAGATACCGTGAAATAAAAACCTTATAAATGCACACACTGTGAACATCAGGTCCTCAGCACCAATTGTTTTGCTCCAAAAATCCACTTGTGTGTATAAGACTCGATGGTCTCTGGAGGTCCCTTCCAATGTCTAACATTCTGTGATTCTGTGTGAATTGTGCTCTAATTTTTTTTTTTTTTCTGTTGGAAGTAGATGCTACATACTAAGACAAATCTTACAAGGCTAAAATAAACCTTTGTGAATATTCCTATGTTTTTTTTATTCTCAAAAATAAACTTCTATCTTTTAGAAAGATTTATCTCTTATCATGATTTTCATCACCACATCTAATGTTGTTAATTGTGCATTAATGTTAATTATGCATTAATGCATTGTTGTATTACTATGGTGTTTACAAAATTATATGAAATGTATATGTGAGTATAGCACAAACAAAAGCTATTTTGTATCATAGAAGACTTTTCAAGCTCTTTAGCACATTTTAGCAGGAACATCTTGAGCATTTTTGTTTTCTGGTGAGAAACCAAGAGATCCATAAGGATAAAAACTATTTTCAGTAACTGAGCCCTAAGAAACTATTATTTTATTGGCGAGTTTGAAAAAGGAAAATATATTTACTAGCATACTATACATTTTTTAATTGGGTTTGCAAGAACCTGATACTGAATTTTATTAGATACTTATTTTTTACATTGCCAGGAGGAGATCTTTATGAAATATTACAATAAAAATGTGTTTCTTCAGGAAGCAGTAATGTAATAAAATGCATCACTAGTTTTGATTGCATTGATAGCTTGTAGGAATAAAAGCTGCTTTAGAGAGATGTACTTTCTGTTCATAAAGAATAGGAAAGACTGTCTTGCAGTGCATTAAAACCATGGGAGCCATTAGGTTTGTATAGCAAAAATCCTGTAAACTGATGGTTTTATGGATAGTCTTCTCAACAACTGTTTTGTATAAGAATTTGTATATACTTGAAGTCATAACACTTTTCAAAAGGACTATATTACCTATTTAGTGACTCAACCTATATTTTCACTTCATACCTTAGGTAACCGTGAATGGAGTTCCAATTTCAATGAATTTTAATAAAAAAAATGTTTTGAATTTTGAGCAATAACAATTTTGGAGAGTCCATTGACTTTAGACCATAGGTATTATTTTCTAGTGAGGATACAAGGGGGAAAAAAAAAAAGAGAGAAGCAGAATGTTAAAAAAAACCCCCTGTAAATATGCAGAAAAAAGTCCTATGTCACCTGAAAGAAGCAAATGCACATGATTGCTCAAGACAGTGGGACAGAACAAGTTCAGATAGATACAGTTAAAATATAGTTGTGTTTGAAGTGTCTTATTGTCCCTTGGCAATATAGTAATTTCCATAAATCTGTGGACTCAATTTGAAAGACAGTGTTCAGTTTAGCTGGAAATAGTTGCCTGACTTGTTTAGAATGTTAAGGAAAGCTCAAGGGCCTGTTTTGTGTCATATTGGTAGATTTTGAGGGTTTAAATGGCATCAGAGGGTAGGACAATTGTTTTGGAGGGGAAACTGACATTTAATAAAAACTCGAATGGAAAGCTTACTCAGTGGGTTTAGTTAATCAAATCAAGGGTAAAACTTCACACTGGGACTGCAAAGACATCACTATAGGAATGTTTACAAAGCCCTACTTTTTAATAAAGATGGTTTTAATAGTATTACTATTTCATTCCTTCTGCCCATACAATACAATTCAAAAGTAAAGTCTTTAATGAAAGAGAAAAATTTTCCTGTTCTTCAGAAGTAAGAATGAATCAGTATTAATTAAATGGAACATGTGGGACTGAAGTTTTTCTATAGAGAAGGACTGCAATTTGAGTCTATGTTAGCTCCCGTTAGACAATGAATATGTTTGAGTTCCATAGTCATAAATGTATTTCCTTTCCTAACATTCCCCAGGATAAAGGTTCCTTAAGGTTGGTAGTTTCAAGGTTATTTTTTCAGTTGGTGGGTTTTTTATTCATTCCACGTAGACCTTCCTTGGTCCTTCTTTCTCAACTCTGTAAATGTAAATAATCTCATCTCTCTACTATGTGCACCAAGATACTAATTTTATCTCAAAAATACTAAACAAAAAATCATAAAAAAATATCAAAGAGAAAATAAATATTTTAATATGATGATCAGGAAGTTCTCCAAAACAGATCCAAGTGCTGAGGATGCAAAAAGCTTTTCTAAAACTTCTGTTGCAGGTGTCTGCTCAGGTTCTAAAGCTGGCAATAGCCAAGTACCTGATGCACCAGATTTCCACTGCTTTAAAAAAAAAAAAAATCCATAGAAACAAAGAGAAAATGAATGAAGTTCCTGCACCAATGTTTAAAATAAAGGGCAGAAAGAGAATGGAGATGTATAAAAATATTTCAAAGTTTGTTTACTAATAAGGGGTTTTTTTTTTCCTGAATTCTAGTATAGAAACAGTAATCTGTCTTTTGAGTAAAAGGCCTGTGTTTAGAGACGTGGTGTTGAATAACAGCACAGGAACATTCATATTGGGAAAGAAGTTGTCTGGAAATTGAACTTTATCTCATACATGTTGAGAAAACCTCTGCTCCTGATATTATCTCAGCTACTAATACAGCCAGTTAATGCCTTTAGACCAATGCATGCTGTTAAATGCCCTAAGAGGGCTATATTCACCTAAATTTCAAGCTCAGACTAGAGAAACATGTGAAATCTCTTTCTGGAGGTGTTTGACAGCACCAGCTTGTTTTCATCAGATGCACATGTTATTTAATACTCTAGAAGAAAATCCAAATCCTTCACTGGACACCTAGGCTGAAGGTTGTGAGAGTCTAAATCCTCTTTCCATTGTTCATGTAAATCAACAGAGATAAAGATTGCCTTTGCTGCCTTCCCGGATCTCAGGACAGGTGCCTGGCCCGAATGCTCAGGGATGTAAATCAAGATACAGCACCTTTGTTGCCTTCCCGGACTCAGTTGCCCAGGTGCCTGGCTTGAATGCCCAGGATGCATATGAAGACATCTTACATCAGCTACTCTGGAGAGAAAGGATGGCGTAAAAGGCTGATGGAATATACAATAGACTCACCACTTGACCTGACTAGCCCCTGGATGTGTATTTGCTGTATGGATGGGTAAGTGGCGCAGAAGGTGGGTGGAGGCCCTCCCCAGTGCTGCCAGACTCCTGTAAATGCATGAGAATACACAGGAAGATTTCCTGGGGAGCTGCACCTGGACACCTATCCCAGACTGGGACTAAAAACTGTATAAAAAGACCTGAGCAATGGCTGCTTAGGTGAAGAAAAAGAAGAACAACTACTCCAGAAGAACTACTCCAGGAGAACTCCCGAAGAAGAACGTCTGTGGGCCACACACACTCTGAGAAGGACTTGGATACTGGAAACCCCATCTCCCCACCTCTCCCCTCCCGTCTCTGGTTGATGGTAGTATAATCCCTGCTCTTTTCCTTCCACGCTCTTCTCTTTTCTCCATTGTCCCCTCTCCCTTTCTCTCTTCCTCTGTTTTGTTCAACTTTATCCTTTAATAAATAGTTTTGTGGTGATATATGGTCTCACTTGCTCCTTAATTTCACAACATGGAAATGTATAAGAACAGATCTTGCTCCTCTGGACAGAGATATTGTTAATCTCTATTCTCTGGACCTTGACAAAGGTGTAAGTTGGCTGCTCAACAAACATGAACTTGGATCCACTGAAATGATTTAATGATTTTTACCTGAAATATTATCAATTATAAGCATTCTTGTGGCTCAGATTTTACTGTTGGAGATAAAAATAATTTAAAATGTGTGAGATTATTAATTTTAAAATCATGAGTTTATTACAGCTATTTTCATTCCCTCACTCCCCATTTTATTCACATCTTTATTTTTTTAAATCTCAACTAATTTACTTTTGTTGAAGATTAAGTGTTGTTTTTCACCATGTTTTCATTTTAAACCCTAAATTCTAACACCACTAGAAGGAGACTTCATGAAGCAAGCCCTAAATAAAACATTCATTCTATTTGCTGGCATTTCAAATTCAAATTAATATGCTTGAAGTTCATTCATTAAGTCCCTAACCTTCAATTAGGATTCAGGCCATGTTGCTGATTACACAAAAAAAAAAAGAAACCAGCCCACAGAGAAAGGCAGCTTTTCATTTGAATCCAATCAGGGAGAGCAAACACACTCCAAAAAGTGTTTCTGTAGTATATAGATATAATTATTATGAAGGAAAAGCAAAAAAGAATTTGGAACCTTAATGAATGTGAATTAAGGTTTTTAGCCTTAGGCTCTCCCTGCAACAATGTTACTTTTCTTAGTATCAATTCTATTGACCAAAACTTGGCAATAGATGACAAAAAAGTGGTGTTTTTTTTCATAATTTATCTAGAATGCTTCATTATATGCTAAATTGTCTGAGCTGATTTATTACAGGTGGTAGAGTCATGTAAATGAAAGCCAAGATGGTAGTTGCTACCAACATGCAAGCAAGCAAGATGATCATGGCAGCCATATTAGAAACAAAGTAAGATAAAACCAAGATACCAAAACAACAAACTAACCCTTAAAAATATTACAAGGGTGAAGAACATTATTAAAATGGCAGCCGCTATCCTCCTCAGAGGTATGACTTTATCATTATTTTCTTTTTACAACGAATGATCTAATTTCTGTCATTAGAATATTCCAATTAACCTCAAACCAGCACATTAACTGAAAAGTATTAGTAATTTTTATGTCTTATGTATTGTAAAACAGAATTCAATACCACAGATCCTGTGGAGAAATTTATTTTTCCAACCATATTACCCTTATGTATTCCCCTCTTTTTCCTTTTCCAGGAAACTCCACACAGGTTGCCTCTTAAATCCATCTACCACCCTGCCCAATATGAACATAGGCATTCAATCAATGTTCCCCACATAATTTTTTCCCAGAGCTTCCCATACATACTGATGTATAATTTTATCATGTTTATATAGTTCAGTTTTCAGAAGTGTAGAGGAATACCTTGCATTAAATGGACATGTGAGCAATCCAACCTTTGTTAACTGCTAATTGTGAACTGAAAAGTTTTACAGCCTGCATGAAGGTTCATCTGAAGGGCAAGGACGCCAGCTGCGAGCTGTCGCCAGGAGAAGGTCAACAACAGGATGATCAAAGCAGAAACAAAGATTCACATGCAAAGCATTTGAATAGATAAGACTAACCAATTGCTTAATGCCACAGACCTTGTGCCTTAATGATCTGGAACAATTGCTTAACAATGAACTAACCTGCATAGTCTGTTAGAAAGTATGTAAGTGTATGCTCATATTCAATAAATTGGCATTACTTAGATCATACTGATCTGCATATAGTTTTGTCCAGGAGCTTCCGCAAGAAGTTAAGGTTAAGAAGCTGACATGAATCTGTTTCTAATTCTGGAAAAGACCCTGTATTAGGAAAGTGTGGACCAGTAAACAAGAATTTGCCATTATTAGGAAGCCCACAGCCTTTCTGTTGACCTCACTGTCAGTGATCTCATACCTTTTCTGATCTTACCATAGTCTGAACTTGTCTTAGCTTACTGTAGCAGTCACATAACTATTGCCTAATCTGTTTTATTTAATGTAGACTAACAAAATGGAAACTCTGTTAATGCCACTGTTGAAGTTGCAGGAAATTTTACAGGTCAACACAAATGTGACTGAAAACCAGTAAAGACAGAAAAAAAGTGATGTGATTATGTGTTCCAATATGTAATATAATCTATAACATAGGTAATGTAAAAAACATGACATAAGCATAATATAACATTCTGTATCCTATGATTATGTGGCATGACCACGAGTCCTTCCAACACATGAGATTCACAGAAACATTCAAAGGGATTCAGGAATTCTGCAAATCAAAGAATGTATATCTAGTCTGCCCAGACAAGTATTTTTTTCAGTTCTGTATGCGAAGTCAGTGTACCACTGCAAGCAAAACAAAACAAAGATAGCAGTTAAACTGAGATGAAGAACAGTAAACCCTGTTCAGTATCTTTATTGATGATTTGGACCAGGGGATTGTGTCCATCATCACTAAGTTCACAGATGACACCAAGTTAGGAGCATGTGTTAGAGAAGTGAACTGCCTATGAAAACAAAATTTTGAGTTTGGGGAATCAAATGCCAAGAAACATTGAAGATGAAAACATTGCAACTTGAGCAATTATTTAGAATCTGCATTTTCAAATGTATCTGTTGTGATCAGGATAGATGCACTGTTATGAAAATTTAAGGAAAAACAGACACAGCTTTAAGATTCTACACTAATTAACAGTTTTGTTTTTTTAAAGTATGAAATTTAAAAAGCATAGTAAAGTAGGAACTTGGTGTAAATTACAGAGTAATGTTATTTTTGTTTCTTGCCAAGGAAGAAACACACCAGAGATGTGGTCTGTTTATGAAATTATACATGGAGCCATAAAAGAAAAAAGTTACTTTTTCTTTTTTTTTTTTTTTAAATTAATAATTTGAGGTGGCCAAGAGATGAGTCCCATATTTTGTCCAATTTGTCTAAATGATAACAGATAAAAGGATATATAGTAAAAATTTTAAATCATAGAATGGTATAAATAGTAAAGGGAAAAGGAAAGGTAAATATGAGAAATGGAAAGCAATTACAAAAGGACAAGGTGATTCATAATTTCAGAAATAATTTCTGACTCAGGATCAGTTAAACATGTTGCTGGGTGACAAAGCAAAGGAGCCATAGTTTGTGATATTTATGAGACCAGAAAGATTCCTAGGGAGTGCTGCTTTAGATGAGTAGGGCAAATTAGATAGAAAGTAGCAGAATTTTAGAGATTGGAAGTAGAAAAGCTCTGTGATTAATTGCTCAATTTCATTCCCAGCTGAATTTTACTCAAAGCTGTATTGAAGATTAAGGATGTGCTATTATTAAAAAAAAACACCCCCAAACCCCCCAAAACAACAATAAAAAAGCCCCAAAAAAGAGCCACACCAAAACCACAACCAAACAAACAAAAAAACCCCAAACCAAACCACAAAAAGGTCTGTGATTTTTTTTTCTTTTAAATACAGTGAGGCAAACTAGAATATGGAGATATTTTATAATAACATACGACATTCTGAGGGAGAGATGAGGCACTCGTATAGGTAAGACAAAGTTTACATCTCAAGGAATCAGAGAGTGCTTGACTTCTCTTTAGATTGGCAATGGTCCCAGGGTTTTTATAGTAATTAGAAGCTACAATAGTATCATCCTAGGTTTCATCTGAACGTCTGAACAGAGTGGTTTTACTGTAAGTCTACATATGCACTAAAATGATCATTTTATGTTATCTTTCTTCATGAAATAGACATCGATGCAGAGTAATAAAGGTATATTTTTTTTAAATCCTTAAAGAAAAATCGAGTTCCTTTCTGAGGAGAAAAACTGTTAAATGAAGAATAACTTCAGCACAGAATCCTGAATTGTTTGACTTTAGTGTGGGTGTCTGTGCAGAGACTCATCTGAGCAGGACATTTTGAAATAAAGGTTTGTAGAATTAATTTTCTGGAATAATTGAGAACAAAAAGCAGACCAAAAAAACCCCAAAGCCCAACACCCAAACCAAGCAAAAGCCCCCAAAATACAAACCATCAGCAGCCAGGCTTGAAAGGGAAAGAACAAAAACCTGGAGTTAGTTACATGTGAAATCTTCTGTGTTGTTTCTTTTACTGACATTTGCAGCAGCCTCCCCTAGACATGCACTGATATAGCAATACCTTATTCTTTAACCAGTAGTCTCCATTTCCAGCCTCTGAGCCCTTTATTTTAGTTGGGGATTCAATTATTTACCTGAAGTCTTTGATAAAAGATTTCTTTTGTTATTTTGAAAATAAGGTTATTTTTGGCTCTAAGCATGCATTTGATCATGCTGAGCTTCTCAGTGAAAATTTAGTATTCCAGAAAGGTAACATATTGCAATTATTTAGAGAATAGCAGCCTCACTTGGAGTTCGTAGCTTTAGTGGTGAACTAAAGGAATACTAATTGTAACAGCATCATAACATTACATAACTAATTTTTTTTAAAATACAATTTGTTTTCAGATACAAGTATACTTGTAACTGTGTTTAACAGATTTGTGTACACAGTCTTCATACAGGCTGTAGCAGCTGGTGGTCTGTTATGAATGAAAGATGCAAAATTAATAATCTATATTAATTTTGATATCCAGGCAGAGACTGTTAATAACTATGAAAATTGTTTATTAACATTAAATCTTGACAGAAAACTTATTTACAAGGTTCAAAATGCACGGTCTGGAAATTTATACATATAGAGAACAGGCAAAACTGGAACACTTTAAAAGGTAACTAGCATAAGTAAACATTTTTACTGGAAGACAAGGTTTGTGCAGTCACTTATACCGCTTGCGGTTGATTATCCTGCTTAGCCACTAGATGGATGCAGGAAACTCCTTTCTGCTTACAGCAGAAGGCAATTAGTGAATTACAAGAGGCTTAAGAATTTACTCACAAAATCTTATCGGACAGTACCCAGAGCACATGGCAGGTTTGTTGTTGTTGGTCTCAAAGCTGTTAGAGGCTTTGGAGTTTTCTTAGGCTTCTGGGTGCTGGAGAAAAGAGACAGACAATCTCTGACCTGGTCCTGACTCTCTAGATGATCTGTGTTATCTCCAGGACTTCCCGTCTTGGCAGGAGGCTTTCAGATGTAAGCAAGAGGTCTTGCGGTGTTCAGTCTCAGCACGGTGTCATGCTGGCTGTGCAGGCTGATTGCGTGGAGGCATTTAGAGGTTTTTTCTGGTAAGCTCTTGGAACGTGGTTTACAGGCAGTTCAGGATATAAGGCAGCATGAATACAACAGCAGATACAATGGCAGAGCACATATATGATGGCACACACACACACACGTTGTGCTCCCTGCTCATCTCCTTTTATCCATACAGCCCAAGAATAATGGGCCTTTGGACACAGAATAGCCAATCAGAATGGCAGTTAGCCAAACCTGAACATATTAGGTGAAGCCATAGGCTTGCCTTACCCAAATTTGGGCAGAGCACAGGCCTTGCACAAGGCAACTGGGTGCACCTTGTTGAAAACAAGTCTGGGCAGGCCACAGTCCTCAGACTCAGTGGCTCCAGATTCTTTTGTCTTCTTTCCCATGGTTGCTTCTCCCCAAAACATAAGGAGGGAGAGCAGAAAAACATGTCTGGGCAAACCAGGACATGTGTAAGCCTATTTAGGCCTATTTAGGCCTACCATGACATGGTCTTACCACCCATGTCTGCTGTCATCTTGGGGTTGAACCAGATGAACCTCTGAGGTGAAGCCCTGAAATGCAAACTCACTTAGCAAGTTTGTGGAGAGGTGGCTACTTGCTACAGGCAAGCAAATGACATTACTCTCTAGGCAAGATCAAATGTATTAGGAGATGTTTATGTGATTTACTTCCCTTCCCACATCCTGATGACTGTCAGATTCATCTGTTTATGAATCACACTCTCACAAGTGGCTTCTCAGCCTGCTTTTCACACTCTCTTGCAATACAGTTTTCCATCACGGCTACAGTTTCCTCTGGAATCTGAAGGTCAGTGCCACATTCCTATGCAAGACATGCTGTATTGTCGACAAGAGCAGTTGCAATGCTAGCGTACTGTTATAATGATGAACAACTCTATCAGGTTGCTGGAGAAAAGCACCAAAAGTTGTTTTATTTTATAGCTCCACCATCCAGTTGAAATAGTTTTTCTTCAAAAGACTGGTGAAGTCTTACACCAAACAAAAACACACAGAAAACAAACAACAAGAAGTAAACAAGTAAATAAAGGAAGGAGGAAGATAGGTTTTCTTCCTTTGATTTTCTTTATCCATCTAATTCTTGAGTAAGTTTAACTTTTCTCCTTTGGAAGCCCTTGTTTCAAATAAGAGAAATACTTTTGGGCTTGATATTTAATTTATGTAATTGTCATTTTTTCATATCCACTTTTGGTCATACATTTGTAGATAAGAGATTAAAATAAAAAAGAGAAAGAAATCATCACTTTTTGGCTGCAGAAGCATAATATATTCTATTACAGCTTCAAACCACCAAACGGCCATTGTATTAAGGCACTCTGAAGATGTCATGTTTGTTTTTGTTTTTTTTTTTTTTCTTCAGAAAAAAAATGCTGCAAAGACTGATCAACTGTGTTATAAGGTGTCATGGATTTAAAGACCTGACAGAGCGAAGCTCTCAAATGAATTGGAGAAAAAACAGAATTATATTTGGAGAAAGTGTTACAGATAGAAATTACAAAGCAGGTACAGAATCCATAAGCAAACCCCCTGAATTTTCCCCCAACCCAAAAGTAAATCTATCATCCCCAGTACTCCAATCCTCCCCCCCGCCATGCCTCCGCCATCCAAGAGGCCTGAACACGTCTCTGGAGGCCCCAAACCAAGCCTATCCTTACATGTTTGTCCCGATAACACAGCTCCTGCCCGGCACAAGGCTGGAGGGAGAGGAAAGGAGAACGAGCTGGCCTTGCAGTGAGTTTATGAAGAGATAGCAGAATTATGGGATTAAATAACAATCTTCTACTCCCTAGAGGACTTTTTTAACCCTATAGTTCCCAACCTGGGACATAAGGAAAACTTAGTTTGGTGAGATTAGCAATTATTGATGATTTATTAGCATTCTGAAGTTTTCACTTTTGGATTTCATCCTTTTCTTTGACAACAGAGTTAAAATATATTGATTGTATTATCCTTTAGTCAGTCTTAGGGATGATCCAATTACTCATTCCTTTGTTGAACAAAATGTAGTGCATTCATAATAAATAAAGAATTGTGCTGCAATGCATGTATTTATTCACTTTTAAAAAGTCCCTATGTTGAAATAACACTCAGAACTTAACAATATTTTAATGACCCTTTTGTTACTGTAATAGACATTTTATTTATAGGATCTCATACTAATTCTTTTGATGTTCTATATTTCATAGACAGTGAGAAAGAGGTCCTTTCCCTGCATCTTGTAATATTGTACCAGCAATTGGTGTATTTACTCATGTATTTTTTGGACTTAATGAGTCAATTGACTTGATATATATCACAACATATTTTTATGATCTCATCCCCTACCCAATTTCAGTTTCTAGTACATGAGACAATATTAGAATAAGGAAGTGGTGGAATAAAAGAAATCTCTTTTACTTGTGCATATTTTCATTACTCCTTCTAAATTTAATTACCAAATATCAGGGAATCATCTTTACCAGTTTAAACAGCATCTCTTATTGTTATAGATATCACAAAAGCAAAGCTGTCTGTTTTACAATTATCATAGGAACATGAGATGAATAATTTTCTTTCAAGTTAATTTACTTTTAGCTCAGTATAACCAATTAGACGAAAATTAATTTGGAAAAGTGCATAGAACTCTTTTATATGTTACAAACCGGGGACACAAAGACATTAAAATCTGTAGTCAGATCAGACCGGGGACACAAAGACATTAAAATCTGTCATGAGATGGCAGAAGGTGATCTCTGGTAATCATCTAGGCCAACTCCCTGCTTGAACTAAGGTCAACTAGAGCAGGTTCCTCATTTCTGTGTCAAGCTTGGCTTTGAATATTGATAGAGACTCTATAATTTATCTTGGAGACTTGTTCCAGTATTCAACCATCATCACTGTGAAAAGTGAAATTTAAAGCAATTTTTAAAAGATCTTACATTCAGATGGCTTTTCTACTGTTTCAGTTTGCAGTCATTACTTTTTTGTTCTCTAAGTGAGTACCACTGAACAAAGTCTGGCTCAATCTTCCTCACTCCCACCATGATTTATTTGTAAACACTGATAAGTTTCCTCTTAAGGTTTATCTTTTCCAGGCTGAACAGTTCCATCTCTCCCAGATCCTCCTGTGCCAGACACTTCAGTTGCTTGATCACCTCTCTGGCACTCTGCTGTACTCAACTCTAATATGTCCATGTCTTTCACGTAATAGGGAGCCCAGTACAGGACTCAGAACTCCAGATGTGTCTCACCAGAGTCAACAGAGAGAGAATAGACCACTTCCCTTTACCTGCTGTCAGTGCTCTGCCTAATGAAACCCAAGTGGTTGTTGACCTTCTTTGTCACAAGATCGCATTTCTTCCTTATGGTTAGATTGTTATCCATAGGGACTTCCAGGTCCTATTCGTCAAAGCTGACAGTCAATTCCATGAACCACCACTGACAGTCAGTGGCGGTGCATGGGATTATATCTTCTGAGTTGCAGGACTTGACATTTACCTTTGCTGAACTTTGTATGATTCCTGTTATTTCTCTAACTTGTCAAAGTATCTCAGAACAGCAACATTACCAACTGGTGTATCAGGTACTCTTAGTTTTATATCATCTGCAAACTTGATGAGGGCGCATTTACTATCATCTTCCAGGTGACCAATGAAGACATTAAACAGTGTAATATCCATCAGTACAGAACTAGTCACTGGTCTCTAGTGGGTCTTTGTGCTGCTTATGCAACACTTTGAGCCTGGCAACTCTCCAATTTATCTAATATATACTTGACTATAAAGGTGTTATGAAAGACAGTGCCAAAATCCTTGCTAAAGTCACTGTCTGTGTGTAGAAGTATGACAAACCTTTGGACAACTAGGGCTCTTGTGGCTTGCAAGACCTGGTGAGGTCACATGCACTTATGGCCATCTGTGAGTCTTGAGGGTTATGTTGTGCAGCTCCTGTTACAGAAAACTCAGACATTGGAGAAGAAAATATTGCTGGGTAGTCAGTTCACTCTCTTGCAAGTCATATTTGAAAGGTCATGGCAGACTGGTAAAGTTCCTGATGACTGGAAAAGGGCAAACATAACACCCATCTTCAAGAAGGGAAAAAAGGATGACCCTGGGAACTCAAGACTAGTCAATCTCACCTCTGTGCCTGGCAAGATCATGGAGCAGATCCTGCTGAAAGCTCTGCTAAGGCAAATGGTAAAACAAAGCAGAGGTGATTGGTGGTAACCAGCATGGCTTCACCAAGAGGAAATCTTGCCTGACAAATTTGGTGGCTTTTTATGAAGAAGCCACAGCAACAGTGGATAAGGGAAGGGCAACTGATGTCATCTAGCTGGACCTGAGTAACGCATTTGACTCTGTCCCACATGACATCCTGGTCACCAAGCTGGAAAAA
>WBNM01033139.1:0-11230 GCA_013399055.1 Ramphastos sulfuratus | reverse complement strand
TGGAGCTAGATGATCCTTGAGGTCTCCTTCCAACCTTACCATTCTATGATTCTAAGATTCTATGATTCTATGATTCTAAGTCCATTCATCCTCTGGATGTTAATGTTCTCTAAAGGAAGCTCTTTGTGATCCTGTTGTGTCTGGTCCTCATACTGGTAACAGAGCAGTTGCTGAGATGCTATACTCCCATATAGTTCTGATAAAGCCCTTTATGGAATCAAACACATAACTGGAAACACTTAAGAGCAAGTACTAGATGGATGTGTGTGAGCAGAAAGGATATATGGCTTCTTACTGAATCTGAACATTATTTCATTTAAAGATCTGTAATTGAATTATGGAGAAAAATACTTCCAGTGATGGAGAGATTTAAGATTTAATCTAATGGGAAACATTTTTCTCATTGTCTCAGTGGGAGTGTAATTGTATTCATTATTACCTGTCTTCTATAAATCTAGATTCAGACTTTCATTTAGTGATTTTGAGCAAGTGACTGTGGTAAGGTCATTGGGGTCTTTGGAGAAATGTTCTGATAACCTTATAAAATATTGGCCTCTGTTCAGGGCAAAATATGAATTTTAGTTTGCTTAGAAAAGAAGGAAAAGTGAGAAAATTTCACATACTTTCTCTTTAGATCTATTAATACAGAGAGTTACGAAAACAAACTATAACACACAGCTGAAAACATGTTATGTTACAAGATTCCTGACAAACTTTGCTTGATTGAATCCCCTGACCTAGAATATCCAAATCTAGAATAGCTCAAGTGTGGTTCTGCTTGTGCAAGATGCCTTAGCTACTGGTACAGCGTGGTTTTTAGTTTTACTTCTGGCTGCCATCTCTACCTTCCACTGATTTGTTATCCAAAATTTCTCCATTGTTTCCTCACTTCTTTCCTTGTTATTCCCTATATGTTTCCTCTTTATTTCTCAGACATTAATTTATTTTCTGGCCACAAGAAAGAGGTTAAACTGTACTGACATACAGTAGAATGTTTGTCAAGAGAGTGAAAAATAGCTGTGTGGGAGGTGGGAGGCAGAACAGACTTTTCCTTTTTTTCTTTGTGTGTGTGTGTGTGTGTGTGTGTGTGTGTGTGTGATTGTTGAGGTATGCAGAAAAAAATATTTATCTAGCTTATCTTATTCCATTTCAGGGTACATATGTGCATAAACTTTTGCAGTCCTCGTATTGATTTTGCTGCTTTAGTTGTTCAGCAGTATAGAAGGAGTCACACATGACTACTTAGATTTATAGTTCTGTAGTGGGGAAATGGGGAAAAATATGGCAATTTCTTTCAGTATTCAGTAGCAATAGCAAAGTCAAGAATAAATAAGCTGTAATGCTTCTCTTGATAATGGACACCTGACACTGAATTCTTGTTAAGGTTACTTTTTGTTCTCAGATTATTAATGCAATTTTGCAGCTTATCTGTTCTTAAACATTAAATTGTTCATGTTATCAGAATTCTTCTGTTGAACCAGACTGAGTGCTGGTTCAGTAAAATCCTTATTTGAATATCTTCAAATATTATGTTTACAAATTAAAAATACTCAGTCTATCTGAAATAGAACTAATATGTTAACGAGGAAATGCCATTTTAAGTTTCATCCAAGGTTTATATTTGTGAAATCAGCATTTCTTATATAATTCTTTTGAATGAGTTTATGTCTGTTACAGTACTGGAACAATTTTATCTTACTTCAGAGACTGGTTTTCTTGATCTGATGCTTGTTTATTGTCAGATATTGAGGTCAGGAAAAGCCAATCATTTCAAACAGAAATGACTGGAATTGCTGATGTTTTCATACACAGTATTTTGATGGAGTCCCCTAAAACAGATGCAGAGGAAAATCAGTCCTTCTAAATACCTCATTCTCAATTTCACAATCTAACCAGGAATGTGATCTAATAACAACAATGATGAGACGAGTCTAGCAACCTGATTATAAAACTGCAAGAATGCCAAGGAATATAAAGTTTTATTATTATAGAATGCTCAAGTTTGTCTACCTATCAAAAATGTTCATCTCAGAGTACTGGGGAAAAGAAATAAACTGCTTAGAATCACAACATTAATATGTGAAGCATTGCCACAAATCGAGAAAGATGATAAGTTTTACAAACAATTGGTAAAGAAAAAGAACGGAAATTCCTATGTAGAGAAGGAGTAAACAAATAATGTTCTCATCATTGGTCTGGGATCCAGGAGAGGTATCCACCCTTTAACATGTGAAGAAACAGTTTCCAGTTTTCTCTGAATCAGTCATTCCTGGGCAGAAGTGAGGAAGTTGAGTGCCAGTGCTAGGTATGTTGTAGAATTTAATACAGAAAAAAAAAAAAAATCTCATAAAGTAAAATTAACTTTTCTTGTCTTACGTTTCCCTTCTATATGTGCTCCTCCTTCTCAGTTTGTTCTTTTTTAACACCTAAATTGAAGAAAAAAGCTATTTCAAAATTTCTTTCTAATGAAGATGATTCTAAATAAATAGTCTGAGTTCTTCACTCTCAGAAAAGGCAATATACTTACCTTTCCCTCAGCTATTTTTCATTTTATGTGCTACCTTGAGAAAGTTTAAGACACCCCAGTGTGAGAATGTTTCTTTGTTAAACTGCAAGAGTTTTTTTACTAGACATATATTCATATGCTCAGACTATATGCATCTACAGCACAGAAGTTAAAATGGTTCACTTTCTCTGGTAGAAAAATCAAAGAGTATCTTTTATTTTATGAAGAGTATTTGATTAATGGGTGTACTGATTTATTGTACTTAAGCAGTACACAAAAAGTAAGATCTGTTACTCTTTTTTTCCAAAGGTACATAATTTTCTCTCCTTCCATTCACCATCTTTCAGCGACATCTAAAGCTACTGATTGATATGAGATGCCCTGGATAAAAAGACATTTTGACAGTTTACATTTTGGCTGTAGGAAAAAGAGACGCCTATTAATAGCAAGAGAATCTGGAAATATTCCTAGAGAAGTATACTCCTGTATACTTTTAATCATAGAATCATAAAATGGTAGGGGTTGGAAGAGACCTCTGAAGATCGTTAAATCCAACCCTCCTGTCAAAGCAGCGTCACCTTGGGCTAGTCACACAGGAATGTGTCGAGACAAGTCTTCAAAATATCTATAGAAGGAGACTCCACAACCTCTTTGGGCAGTGTGCTCCAGTGCTCAATTACAGTGAAGAAGTTTTTCCTGATGTTGAGGTGAAACTTCCTGTGTTCCAGTTTGTGTCCATTGTTCCTTGCCCTAGCTAAGGGCAGCACTGAAAAGAGATCATCCCTCTTTCTTGACCTCCACCCTTTAGATATTTGCAAACATTAATAAGATTCCTTCTCAGTCTTCTCCAGACTAAACAGCCTCAGGTTTCTCAGCCTTTCCTCATAGAAGAGATGTTCCAGTCCCTTAATTATCCTCCTAGCCCTTCATTGGACTCTCTCTGGTATTTCTCTGTCCGTCTTGAACTAGGGAGCCCAGAACTGGTCACAATACTCCAAATGTGGTCTCACTAGGTCAGAGGAGAGAGAGATATCTTAAGATCTCTCTAAATTTTCTAAATTGTAATGTAGAAAATCTAAGTGGTTGTAACTATAGAAGCCTAAGCAGAAATGAATCATGTTTTGATAAGCACTGGGAAGAATGAAGTACTTATAATTTTCACATTTGACAGAAAGGCTTGCCAAGTGTTTCAGGGAAGAAAGGTTGCAATCTAGTATCTTTTTTAAAGATAAAACAGGGAAGTGACACAACGTCTGGACATGAGACTAATACTTAACGTGAAGACAATCAATGGAGTATTTGTATGATGAGATACTAGTTGTGATTCCAGAAAGCTGTATTTTAATTGCCATGCGCTCTTCTACATAGGCTGTGATATACCAAAAACTCATCTATCATAGACTCCTAGAATCACAGAATGGTCTGGGTTAGAAAGGACCTTAAAGATCATCTAATTCCTAATCCCCTGCTATGTGCAGGGACACCTTCTAATAGGTACTGTACCAAAACTGCAAAATGAATGCTGTTTTGAAGCTGTTGTTATATAATAGGCTAAGATTTCATGACCTTTTTTTTTTTTTTTGTTAAGTCACAGACATTTACTGCAATGATTGAGCATCACAGTGTAAAGAGAGTGCATAATATAATTTTGCTAGCCTAGTTTATGTCAAAGCATATGTAGTTTTTTCTGCAATGATTGTATCTATGATAAAAATCTTTGCTTATGGTGATGGTATTTCAAACATCTCTATTCTATGCTTGACAGGATTTTACCTGTGAAACTTGCTAGAAATTGATTTCATTCAGCAAATAACAACATGTAAGTGGTGGAAAAGAGAGGAAGGAACTTTCAGTTTTTGTAGAGTATTGATCTGGAAAATGCTGATGGGAACAAAACATTCTTTATGAACAGCTTGTTTTGCTCTTTGAAAATAATTTCGATTACATTTTAAGTATCTCAAGCAGTACTGGCTGAAGTTTATAATGTATAACGTGATTGCCATCTACTCTCTTGCATCTGTTTCTCTGACAATTTTCTGTAGATTCTTAAATAGATTCTAAGTCATTGTGGTTTGTCAAGTTAAGATGGGTTGTAGGATGCTTTCTGTTTACAGACTAGTAACAGCATCAGTTGCAAGGTCATATTCAAGGCCTTTTTTAAAAGATAGGAGTAAATTTACTATAAGCTGAATAAGATGAATAGCAAGAAAATGAAACTTATGGCTCATTATTCATTATATTTTTAGAAGTCTAATGCACAAATGTTGTTCTGAGCTGATATAACAGAATTTGATGTTACAGAGACTCTAATTTGTTTTTAAGGTTTCTAGGCTTCTGCTGCATCATCTGTCTAGTCTCTGTGGAGAGCACGGCTACTAAATCATTTTGCAGCAGTAATTTGCTGTGATGTTAAGGAGACACAACATGAAGAGGAGCTGGTCACTGTGTTGTTTGTACTTGAAAAAGGTAATTTATCAAAATATTTTTAGGTGTTTCGCAAAAGCAGGGCTGCAGGTAATTTTATTTTTTTTTATTAAGTGGCCAGGGGATGACTGAATTTTTCCCCATGAAATCAGCTTGCACAAATCAGATTATTTTTGGAAGCAGATGAACTCTAATTGCACTGTTGGCTAGTGTACAAATATTCTTGGATGATTACAGTCTGTCCTGTAGCATGATCAGGAACCACTGTCTACTTTTTGTGTTCTAGTATGCAGGGAAGAGTCAGGTCATCCAGGTGGTATTTTCTGGTACCAACAGATTTCCACAAAGAATCACTTTCAACTATTTGCTCAAGAAATCCTCTGTGTGAATGCAAGAAATTAGTGAANCTCCCAAACCTACATCAGCAAGTTTGGGAAATTTTAGTGATATGAGTGACTTCATAGAACCTCTTTGTGCAGTTCTGTTAGTTATCCAAATTGAGTTACTGAAGTTTTATGACTTTTTAAAAAATCCCTAGTGGTGTTTTGGGGACTAATTGAAGATTCTATAATAACTTGAGCACATTCTTCTAAGGGGGGCTCATGAGGAAAGGATTAACTTCCCCGATTGTTCTGCTTTGAAGTCCTGTGTTTCTGCATTCTGTATTTGCAGACAATAAAACTAAGACTGTCTCTGATGTTTTCTTAGGTATAGGAAAAAGAGACACACTTGGGAACATTGCCTTTGCATCTCAGCAAAGGAGATATTTCTGAATATGGTTCAATAGAGAATTAATTTTCACCAAAGCAGAAGAAATATTTTAATTAAACATTATCAACTGTGTTGTGCACACATTTTAGGAATTTTAAACTGTGGCTGAGGGCTTAATGAGTGAATTAACAAACAGAATATGCATTGTGCTGTCTCTCTATCTTTGAACAGTACTTAGTCATTAATATCTATAGCTTAATATCTATTTTAAAGAAGTTTTCGTTGTCTTTTATCCACTACTGTCTATTTCTGAGTAACCAGATATGGGATAATGAACTATAATGTATACTAATGTATACTAATGTATAACTATACACACTTAGGGGCTTTTGTTTTTTCTTCTTGGCTGTCCATAAGAATTCTCCACTAACTGGATGCTTATGGAAGGCTCTGCAATGTGACAAGGCTTCCACTTTTCATAAGGAACGGGTGTTGAATGCCTCAAAAATAATAACTCAACCTAGTAATTTCTTAGTGAGGCACTCGTTTCATATTATGGAGTAACAGACGGTAAAGATGGCTACGTATCTTGGGACCAAACATGCAGGAGACTTTTATGATCTCTGTTGGTCATATGGCCTAGATGTAGCTTACATGTGCTCAGATTAATAGTGATATCATTATACTCTTCAATTCAAATCAGATCCCTGTTCTGATTTGTTACTTTTGACCATATATAAAACTATACAGCTGTTTTGTCTTCTCCCTTCCCTTCGTACCAGATGTTAGTGTTGGTTCTTTATCACTGCTTAGATATCAAGTTAAAATGGGAAGGAAAAGTGTTTTTTTATTAAGAATTAATGGAATTTTAGTGAGTTTACTTCCCTAGAAGGACCACTCCTCATCAAACATTTGTGAGACAGTGCTGAAGAAGCAAGTGTATTTCATTTCTAACATTAAGAAACAGAGAGGAAATCCATGAAAATGATTTTTGGTTTGCTATTTTTTTTCCATAATAATCCTAACCATGTATCCATCACTTAAATTAGATGCAATATTAAAAAAAATAAAAGCATGAACTTGGTAAAATGCCAATTTTAGAATTGCTTCTGCTCCATTGTCATAGTTCAGTGATGCAGAAAGAACTATAATGCCATAAGATAATATATGCCAAGGCTTAAACAGATTTGATATTAAATAATGACTAGTGTACAATATACCTGAAAATATAGCAAATTCTAGGGCTATTTTTTTTTAAAAAATTGACATGTAACAAAGTTTAATTGAAACTTTATAGAAATTAAGAACTCTTTAAAATATGGATCATCTTCTCTAGCCTGCAAACTAGCCACATTAGTCACAGTTTCCAAGAGTGACAATCAAAGTCTTTCTGCAATTCATGTAACCGCCCACAACAGCATTAACGATCATAACACAAACCCAGAATTTCTTATTATGGAAAGACACTGTGACACTAGTGTTATAAGGTGGTCTGCAGTATGCCATTTGCCCATAATTATGTATGCTTTTGTTCTTCTTGCTATGCAACCTCTGATGTAAATTTCCATCCAAATATGAGGTGGGTTGCTTGTTTTTAAACCTTATCTAATCAAGGACTAGAGCTACTAGCTCTAATGGTGGAAAATGTAACATAAAAATATGAAGTTTTATGACTTCTTAATTTAAACTTCAGTGTCTTTGTGTAAATGAATATTGTTAAAACCCTTTTGCAGCTCAATGTCAAGTATATTAATGTAGGGTGCTTAACTGGTTTGCGTGTACTTTAAGTGATCCTACATGTAGAATAGAAAGCACATGAATAGACATGACATTAAATGAGTAGAGGAGGAAGAGCCAATTCTGCAACAGACTACTTGTTAAATGATTTCATTAAACAGTGATTGTAAAGAAAGAAGGCTGAAATGTCATATTACTTTGGAAGATTCTGTGTCAGATCAGTTTTTGCTTGTTAAGAATCCTAGATGCTCAAGAGCTGCAGATATTTCCACTCTCCTGTGGCATCCATCCTTATTCAACTAAGCTAACTTTCCTGTTCTGTTAAAAACTTATCTCTGATTCTTAGGCTGTCATTCCTCAGAGGCAGAAGATACGGACCAAGTTTTGAAGTTATGTGTATACATGATTAAAGGAGCTGTCATGGTTCAGGCACAGCTGGCAGCTGAGCACTCTGCAGCAGATCACACAATTGGCCTCTGCCATTCTCAGACCCTCAGTGGAATGGGAAGGAAAATTGGGAGAAAAAGGCAAAACCCTGTGGGCTGAGATAAGAAGAGTTTAACAGAACAGCACAAAGAGATAAGAACAATCAGGAACAATAACACTAATGAAATAGCACATGAAGTGAGTGATACAAAAAACAGCACTGACCTTGATGATCTTGCCCTTCCATTACCCCATGCCATAGACACCTGCTCAAAGCACCCATGTTTGCCACAGCCAACCCTTCCATTGTATAGCCAGTATGACGTCAGTATGTGCTTCATTGGCTTTCAAGTGGTTCAGTTGTCTGTCCATGGTACTGTGCTAAAAAAACCCGCTTGCCTCTCCCCCTCTCCCTGGATGGGGGAAAGAGAACTGGCATGAAAAGTGGCAGGAGAAAAACACTTTTCTCATCAAGGCTCGGGTTGGCTCACATGTACCCTACCCCACACCACATGTAAGAATCTCCACCCCTGGGATATAATAGGTTGAGTTTTCCCACTTCTTTTAGTGTCATTTGACACAATTACTCTTGGAATTAATAAAAGAGGAGTGAGCTGAAAAGCACGCATGTTGCTTCTTCTGGGATGCTGCTTCTCCATGCCAAAAAGCTGTGTGCTCCTGCTGGAAAAGCTTCTCTGCATCAAAGTGCTTCTCCATGCTGCAAAAGTTCCTGGCTGTAAAATGTGTCTATGCTGTAAAGCGCTTCTGTAGCTCTAAGAGCCCTTGTGGACTTGCTGGCTCCATTTTGGTTTCTGTTTACATTTGTGGATCATAAATTGCAGCTTCTGGAAGACTTCCCGAAAAGCAGGAGACCAGTAGCATGCAGCCTCATGAGTAAAATTGGATATTTTCCTAGAGTCTCTGGACAATTGCCTGCTGCTTGTTAGTGGAGAAACGCTCCTTTAATCATGTTTACACATAACTTCAAATCCTTGTGATTTTTTTTTTTCAGTTTCGGTTTTCTTTAAACTGTCTGTTATTGTGTGTATTGTGTGTGTGCATATATATATACATACACACACACACATATATATATATATGTATAAAGTATTTCTCAACCAAACACCTGAAATTTTTCCTGACTTGTATATAGTTTTAGGACCAGGGTTTTAGATTAATAAATAATTTATATTTTTATTAATTTCCATCCTCACTCCCTATTTATTTTGTGATATTATCTTGGCTCTGGCCCCTTCCAGCTTTTTGTGAAGAGCAAAAAAAAAAAAACCAAACAAACCCCAAATGATGAAGCTTTACTCTTGGGCATGTGAGGGCCTGTATGTTGTACTCTTATAGAAACTTTCTCTGGATGAGTAGCAATGTCCTGCCATAAGTCAGCAGCCCAAATTGGCTTTCCTTTCTGTTGCCAATTATTCCTTTTCCAGTCCTTTAGCCAACCCTACGAGTCATCGGCTACCATCCATGAATCAGTGTAGAGGTAAAGCATGGGCCAATTCTCATGCTTAGCCCATCAAGAACAAGTTGGATAGCTTTTACCTCTGAAAACTGGCTCAATTCGCCTTCTCCAGCTTTTGCTTCAGCCAGTGCTTGCACAGGATTCCAAACTGCAGCTCTCCATCTTTGCTTGTTTCCATCAAAGTGATAGGAACCATCTGTGAATAAAGCATAATTCCTTTCTTCATTAGACAAATCACTGTAAGGAGAAGCTTCCTCAGCCCGAGTTACTATCTCCTCTGAAGGATTTATACAGTTTGTGGCTTCTGGACAGTTAGTAATCATCTCTGCTATGCCAGGTCATTCAAAACTCCCCATGCATGCTTGCTGCATTATCAGAGCCATCCACTTAAACCAGGTAACATCAGTTGCATGATGTGGTGATGACCCCTTTCCTTTAAACATCCAGTTCAAAACTGGTAATCTGGGAGCCAAAAGAAGTTGAGAGTCTGTTCTGATTACTTCAGAAGCAGCTTTTACTCAAAAAGCAACAAGGATCTCTCTCTCTGTTGGAATGTAGTTTACTTCTGACCCTCCAGAACCTCTACTCCAGAAACCAAGCAATCAGCTGCATGTTTCTCCTGGGGCTCTTTGCCATAGGCACCAGGTTGGACCATTATCACTTGCAGCCATGTACAGAATCTTCTTAATGTCTGGACCAGTTTGAATGGGTCCCAAAACCATTACATGAACTACTTCCTGATTTATCTGATAAAAGGCTGCTTGTTGTTCAGGTCTTCACTTAAAGTTCTTCCTCTTTCAAAGGTTCCAAGGCAGGACATTTTGCTGCTTGTCAAGTAATGTGTCTGCGGGTTGCAGTGGCGCCCCCTCCCCAGCTTCGGTTAGAGACTGTCTTTAACCCCTAACACCCTGCTACTGCCTCAAGAGAAGGTAAAAACCTCACTCATAGTCTGGTTATTCCTGGATTTCTCTCTCCTCCAAACTACAATGAGACCTACAATAGCAGCCAGAAACATCAAATTCAAACATATTAGGCAAGCCACTGGATAACTTATTCTCTGACACAAACAGAACATATGGCACGCCCTCAGCCACATTCCTAAACTGTAAAACATCCATAACAGAATTTCCAACCTTTGTTAACACAGCATTTATCCAGTTCCACACCATCTTAGCAAAAAAGGAGCACACATGATATTGCACCGAGGCAATAAAGCACTGCTGAATTATAAGGTCAAAATCAAAGCAATAATAGGCCACAATACACCAAACAAATTCATTTTTTCTTGACTTCCTTATCCTGATTATCAATCAAAAACCCAAATCAAAATTGTGCCCCACGTTTGGAAAAGCACCAAAAATTAATGTGATGGGTTAGAGAGGATCCTTCCCCCAGTAGAGTAAACTCACTACAAACTCAGAATTCAGAAAGTCAAAATAAAAATGAAATTGTATATCTTATAACAGTATAAGGAGAATAAACTGCTACAGAATATAATAACCTTAAAGAACATGGGGATGGGGTCAAGTGGTGGCGAAGCAGCAAAGCAGCAGCCAAAACAGTGGCGGGGGAAGATAGCAGCGGGCACAGCAGAAGCAGCAAGGGGCAGATACAAGTTGTGCTTCCAGACATAAGTGTTTGATGTTCCAATGAAATTATATTAACTTATCCATTGTTGCCATTTTATGACCTATCCCTGGAATGTTCACCTCTCCATTCAGAGGCTCCAAAACTCTTCCACTTCTCCATTTTTTTCTGTTCCACTTTTTTTTTTTGATGCCTGAGCTAGAAATCTAGCTCAAACGGCCACAGTTACAGATAAGTGTGTTGCATTATTCATCTTCTCCACAATCTCTTCAGATCATATTCACAAATGACTGACCCCTTAGTAAGGAGCTTGCCTGTTCACATTCTATAGAGATTTTATGTCTACAGGTGTGCTGGTTTGA
>WBNM01033138.1:28222-51083 GCA_013399055.1 Ramphastos sulfuratus | reverse complement strand
GTTGTGGAGCACAGAAGCACAGAATGTGATCTTTGATCCCATTCTGTGCTTCTGTGCTCCACAACCTCCCTGGAGGTGCTCAGGACCAGGTTGGATGCAACCTCGAGCGACCTGTTCTTAGTGGGAGCTGTGCCTGCCTATGGCCAGGGGGGATGGAACTGGCTGATCTTTGAGGTCCCTTCCAACCCAAACCATTCTATATTCTACTCAAGATGTGGTCTAACCAGTGCTGAGTCCAGGGGCAGATTCCTCCACCCCCTGTTGAAAGCAAGCAGAGAGGCACCAACCTGCAATGCGGAACGCGTGGTCCTCCGGCCCCGAGCTCTTCCCCTTGGCCACTTCACACACACTCAGCTCTTTCAAAGGCAGCAGCCCCTGCAGGAGGAGAACACTCAGCTGCTAAGGAGCACAGGACTGGCAGACCTAGCCCATGGGGAACTGCTGAGAGAGCTGGCTTTGCTCAGCCTGGAAAAGAGACGGCTCAGGGGGAGACTTTGACAGCATGGACCAGGGTGGCTGCCAGGAGGATGGAGACTCCCTTTTTACAAGGAGTGCCAAATGGAGAAGACAAGAGGTGATGAGGACAAGTTGCTCCTGGGGAGATTCTGGTAGGACTCCAGAGGAATTTTCCCCATGGGAACAGTTGGGCACTGGAATCATCTCCCAAGGGAAGCACAACTGTGATTTACCTCCAGCAGCTCCAACCATGGCTGCTCCTGGCACAGTCCTGCACAGAACCAGGGCATAATGAGCCCCTGGGACAAGAGGGATGTGGAGGTGCTGGGAGGTGTCCAGAGAAGGCCCACGAGGATGAGCAGAGGGCTGGAGCTGCTCTGCTGNGGCTGTGGGCAGCCTGAGCTAGTGTGAGGTGTCCCTGGGCATGGCAGGGGGGTTGGAACTGGCTGCTCCTTGTGGTCCCTTCCAGCCCTGACTCATTCTAGGACCAGATGATCCTTGGGGTCCCTTCCAGCCTGCCAGTCCATGATTTTGGGGGGTTGCCAGCAGTCAAGCCCTAAAACCAAAGCCCCTTTGCTGTAAGAGACTGGAAGTCCAAGCTCAGCACCAGTAAAATTGAGCTGTTCAGTTTTTATATCTCAGTTCCTCAGAACCTCACTTACAACCAAGCCCAGGACCAGTTTGTGCTCCCTGCCTGCAGAAGGTGCTGATTGCTGCAGTGTCTCTTGGCCAGTGCTGGCATAGTAATTCCTTTTTAATGCCTCTAGAATGAACTAAGGAGTTGCTTAGAAAGTAGGTGGGAGGTTGCCAGATGCTCTCCATTTAGTCTTGTCCCTTTGCTGCAAAGACTTGATATAGTGTCAAGGATCTTCTGCCTTGCCTCAGAATCAACACTGAGGTTCCCTAAAACCCTGCAGTGGAGATTAGGAAGAAATTGTTGACAGTGAGGGTGGGGAGACACTGGCACAGGCTGCCCAGGGAGGTTGTGGATGCCCTCTCCCTGGAGGTGTTCAAGGCTGTGTTGGATGAGGCCCTGAGCACCCTGGGCTGGTGTGAAGTGTCCCTGCCCGTGGCAGGAGGGTTGGAACTCGATGAGCTTTAATGTCCCTTCCAATCCAACCCATTCTGTGATTCTGTGGGGCTGTAAGGATTGTTTGGACCTTTGTCCTTCCAGCTGGAGCTTGGCTTGTGGGGGGACCCAAGAGGTTCTGCTGGCATATTGCATTAACCTCAAGCCACCTGGAGGACAACAAATCATTTCCAAAAGGAGAGGACTTGACAAACCTCTCCAAAGGAGCCATGCTCAGCTTTAGCCACCCCCTCACCTGGAGGCAGAGCACATTCAGGCTGCCCCATTGTGATGTTTCCCTTTGGCTGCATGTGCAGAGCAGCCTATTGCTTGCAATTCCCCAGCACCAGCAGGTCAAAAGGTTGAGGAGCAGTTTGCCAGGATAGCTTTTGCCTTTCCCCTCTCTCCCACATGCTTCTTTCTCTGTGCTGCAGATGAAGAGCATCCCCTGGGTTCCCAAGCCAGAGGAAAGTGCACCACTGGCACAGAGATCAGTGGGATTTTGAGCAGCAGGAGCTCTGACCCTTGCCAAAGCACAGCTCTCTGAGCTTGGTACTCTGCACAAACACCCATGCCTGGTCCTGCACAAGCCTCTATCCCACCTCTGTGTGGTCCTTTATCTCTGCCTACAAACAAGAAGCCAGGAGAAAGTGAAGTTGTCTGGCTGCAGCTTGGCATAGAACCATAGAATCACAGAACCACAGAACCATAGAACCATAGAATCATAGAACCACAGAATCACAGAACCAGGTTGGAAGGGACCTCAAAGACCATCCATTTCCATGGGAAGGGATTCTCCAAGGTCGCCTAGAGGAGGTCAGCAGCAACCTCCTGCCCTGTCCCATCACATCTACCCAGTGTGCCCAGCCTTGCCACCCTGCCCAGCTCCCCAGTGCTTACCCCAGCATGCCCAGGAGGTGCCATACCTGGTAGGTGAGCCCGTTGGAGCCCACAGACTGGAAGTACAGGTAGGACTGGAAGAGCTCCAGGAAGCAGTCGTTCACCTCCTGCAGAGAGGACACATTCTGGGGCTTATCTCAAGGCTCCTTCCTCCTCCCAGCTTCCCTCTCTGCATCTCAGCACAGTTCCAACCCAAGGGCCACCCTCACAGGTCTGCTGGTGGATGTGTTGCCAGCCCAGCAGCTGGGCACAGCCCAGGTTCCCACTGAGATAGGAGCTGGTGGGTGCCAACTGGTACCCACGCACCGCCTGGCAGCAGAAGTCCCTGGGCCACGCAGTAGCCTGAGGAAGTCTCCATGAGTCACAGTGCCCAGAGTGACACTTCCCAGCCCTGCAGAGTCATTCTGTGCCTAGCACACCCACAGGCAGGTGCCACAGCTTACCTGGCAGTGCTGGAACCTGAACTTGACCTTGGAGTAGTAGATCATTTTGCCCATGTTCCTCACTACCATTTTCCTTCGTCCCTTCTTGAACAGGCTGGGGAACCTCTGCTCCAAGTTTTCTTTCTGGTTTTCTTGGTTCTGAATGTGCTGTACCAAGGATTCAGGAGAAACAGATCAGAGCTGGTGGCAGGTAGGGATGGGACACCTGGGAAAAGTGTTTCCAGAACATCCTCCCAGAAAGGTTTCTTCAGACAGGTGCCCTGGGCAGGTTGTTTGTGGTTGGCTCTCCATGCCAGCATGGAGCTAGGGTTTGCTTACTGCTGGGAAGAAGATGTCCTGGCTAAGCAGGGGGAGATGCTGCCCTGATCTCAAGATGTCCCTGCTCACTGCAGGGGGGTGGGAGCAGATGACCTCTGAGGGTCTCTTCCAACCCAATGCATTAAGGATGGATCTCTGGATTGGGGAAGAGTGAGTGCAGAATCACCCTACCCACAGTGTCCCAACTCCAACACAGTGACCCCCTCCCACTGAAGGGGTGTGGGACAAGATAACCTCTGAGGGTCTCTTCCAACCCAATGCATTAAGGATGGATCTCTGGATTGGGGAAGAGTGAGTGCAGAATCACCCTACCCACAGTGTCCCAACTCCCAACACAGTGACCCCCTCTCACTGAAGGAGGGTGGGACAAGATGACCTCTGAGGGTCTCTTCCAACCCAATGCATTAAGGATGGATCTCTGGGTTGGACAACAGTGGGTGCAGAAGCATCCTACCCACAGTGACACCCCCCCACTGCAGGGGGTGGGACCAGATGACCTCTGAGGGTCTCTTCCAACCCAATGCATTAAGGATGGATCTCTGGATTAGGGAAGAGTGAGTGCAGAAGCATCCTACCCACAGTGTGCCAACTCCAACACAGTGACCCCCCCACTGCAGGGGGCATTAAGGATGGTTCTCTGGATTGGGGAAGAGTGGGTGCAGAAGCACCCTACCCACAGTGTCCCAACTCCATGGGTGGCCTCTTGTCATCCTAATCAACTTCACTGCACCAAAGGACTAATCAAAGCCACACAAGCACAGCTTTCCTTCCACTGGGGATAGTGGGGAGGGTTTCTTTGCTCTGGTTCCACCTGGATCTGTTTGGTTTCTGTAGGTGGAATCTGTTGTTGCAGGTGCCCAAACAGCTCTGAGGCAGAGTCCCAGAGCCATAAAGCAGCTGCTAGGCACCTGAAGCTGCTCCTTATGTCAGTGCAGCAAGATAAGGGAAGCCAGCAAGCACTGCAGGAGAGCAGGAGGTGACCTGAGAGGGAGGCAGCACTCAGGGCTGGGGGGGGAGTTCCCTTATTCCCTGCATTCTGGTGACAGGGAAATTCTTCCTTCCATCCCACATCCCTAGGGTCTGGCCAGAGCCCATGGCTGCTGCTGCACTCTCTGGCTGATGGTTGGGCTGGGTGACCTTAGAGGTCTTTTCCAACCTTAATGAGTCTCTGGTTCTGCATAAAGGAAAAGCTCTCCCTGCAGTTTCTTTGGGAGGAACATTCCTGTTTCTGGGGGGCTGGCTGATTGCCATGGGGAGAAGGGAAGGGCTGTGCCCCAGCCAGGCCATGGGCACCACTGACTCTCTCCAGGTCTACACCCACTTGCCTGTGTTAGCCTCAAATTAGACACATCCCAAACTCTGGGGATTGCTTCCCCAGCAAAAGAGGAAGGCAGGGGGGAGGAGATGGAAAGTTTGCCTTCCTGCTAAGTCACCAAGTTGTGAGGGCACCTCAGTGGGACCCCCACTCTGAGCAGTAGTGGTTCTGGGGGTACCTCCAGGGAGGCTGTGCTGGAGCCAGGGTGCAATGGTGGTGCCTTGCTCTGAGGGGCTCATATGCTTCTCTTCAAAGAGCTTTGCCAGGAATGAGCAGGGAGAGGGCTGGGGCGTTCAGGAGGGATCGAGTGACAGCCCAGCACCCTGCAGAGCCAGGAGCTTCCAGCAGCCTCCCCACGGGCTGCCCTGGCCGGCCGCCTGTGCCCGCTGCCCGCGGGCCGTGCCAAGGAGACAGCTGCATAAGCCCCATGATGAATGAAGAGGCAGCAGAGCTAACCAGAGCTGTCTTGCTGGGGCCTCCATGACTCACCCCTCTGGCATGAGCTGAACTCTTCTCCTAACCATGCCAGGGACCTCGCAGCGCTCAGCCCAGTAACAGGAACCTGATGCTGTCAGGACCCTTCCACCTGCAAGGCTTGGCCGGGGGCGGGGAGTGGGGTGGGGGTGTCCTCCCTCACTGAATTTAGGGTTTAGGACAAGGTTAACCCCTTCTGTGCTCCAGGCTTTTCCAGCTGGCTCCATGAACTGATTCCCAGGTCCTCCCATGGAGGTGGGAACCTGCTGGCTGACAATTAAGGGCCTGACTGCGAGGCAATTAGGCGTAGGAGAAGATTACATTTGTGCTGCAAGCTGCTGTCAGAACAAAGAGCAACTGATCACCTGACAGCTCTGGCAGCAGCAACACAACCCTCAGATAAGGGCAGCAACCAGCAGCCAGGGTGGGGGAAGACAGGAGAGAGAAATGAAATTAAGGACACAGTGATAAGAGGCAACGCCAAGCTGCCAGCTGCCAGGGTGATGCTGCTGCCTGGAACCTGGCAGCCAAATTCCTCAGGAATAAGTAAGGCTCCAAGAAGCAAAAGCACAACCTGGGAGCTGGGAATCCATCAGCAGCTTTGGCAAAGGGCTCCTTTAACCTGCCAGCTGCCACAGGGATCTTCCCAGGGGCAGGAGGGAAAGGGAGAGCTTCCACTGCTCCACTCGTGTGGCAAGAAACAAGTGAGATGGAACACAGCCCCCTCCCAAACAGGCATCTAACAGCTCTGGGAGTGTCTAAGAGCAGCCTGGGTGAGGCTTTGGGCAACCTGGTCCAGTGAGAGGTGTCCCTGCCCAGGGCAGGGGGGTTGGAACTAGATGATCTTGAAGGTCCCTTCCAGGTGAACCCATTCTATAGTTCCATACCCCCAGCCTGTCCCTTCCAGCTCAACCCATTCTATGGTTCCATACCCTCAGCTTGTCCCTTCCAGCTCAACCCATTCTATGGTTCCATACCCCCAGCTTGTCCCTTCCAGCTGAAGCCATTCTATGGTTCCATACCCCCAGCTTGTCCCTTCCAGCTGAAGCCATTCTATGGTTCCATACCCCCAGCTTGCCAGGGTTTGCAGGAGGACTGAGAAGACAGCTGGAGTTAGTGGCTAAGGATGGGGGCACCTCCAGGCTCAAACCCACATCCCTGAACTCTCTTCTGCTGCCCTTTCAGCCATGCACAGCAGGTTCCACCTACCCACATCAAAGCAGCCTTGCAGAGCCCAGCAGTCTGATCACCCCTGATCAGGTCCTGTGGCTGTGCAGGAAGAATGGGGGGACTCCATGATATCCTGTGAGGCTTGGGGGGACTGGAGCTGTCCCAGCATCACAGAAACATTCCACTTGGCAAAGCCCCTCAGGAGCACCAAGCTCAACCAATATCCCTACTCTGCAAGGTGCACCCTAAACCATCGCTCCAAGCACCACATCCAAACCACTTCTAAACGCCTCCAGGGTGGGTGACCCCGCCACCTCCCTGAGCAGCTCATTCCAGTGCCTGACCACTCTTGCTGGGAATTGTTTCCGCCCTGATATCCAATCTAAACCTACCCAGTGGCAGCTTGGCTCACTTCTCTCCCTGGCCCATAGCCTCCCTGACTGCACAGCGAGGCCTCAGCGTGCAGCCAGAAGGAAAGGGATCAGCACTCCTCACTCGTCTGAAGCCCTCCCCAGGCAGCTGCTGTCTGCCCTGGCTGGGCTCTGCTGGTGCCAAGCCCTCTCCTGCCCCAAGCCCATGCCGAGGAGCAGCGTTTCCGTTAGCTCAGCTTTCCCAGCGCCTCGGCTCGCTGGCAGCTTGCTTGCTCTCAGCTCCTGACAAAGCAGCAGGTCTCTGGCAGTGCCCTGACACGTTCTTCCTCTGTCTCATCCTACAGGTAGAGCAAGTTGCTAATTAACCTGCCCCAGCCCCTGCAGACCCCAGTGACTCCCAGCTGAATCACTAACCCCGGCGGCAGGAAGAGCTCAGCCTTGCCAGGCTGATGCCCCGGGGGGGTCTGAAAGCTGCTGTTGAACGATAAAAGCAGCAAATGAGAAGCACAACTCTCCTGGCACACGCTCCCCTCTCTCTCTCTCTGGTGCTAAGGCTTGGGGAAGTGTGGGAATTGCAGAATCTTTCTGGTTGGAAGAGATCTTTAAGATCATCAAATCCAATTGGTTTTTTAAACTCTGCCAAGTCTGTGAGCAGGAAGGGCTGAGGGACCTGGGGCTGATGAGCCTGGGGAAGACCAAAGAGGGAATCTTCTCAGGGCTGATCAACAGACAAAGGGTGGGGGGCAAGAGGATGGGGCCAGCCTCTTTTCAGTGGTGCCCAGTGACAGGGCACAAACTGGAGTCCAGGAGGTTTCATCATTAAGAAGAGTGGGGGCAGAAAGTCGAGGGAGGTTCTCCTGCCCCCCTGCTCTGCCCTGCCCTGGTGAGGCCACATCTGGAGTCCTGGGTCCAGCTCTGGCCTCCCCAGTTCAAGAGGGACAGGGAGCTGCTGGAGAGAGCCCAGTGGGGGCTATGAGGATGATGAGGGGACTGGAGCATCTGTCTTACAAAGAAAGGTTGAGAGCCCTGGGGCTGCTTAGCCTGGAGAGGAGCAGCCCCAGAGGGGATCTGAGCAGCCCTCAGCAAGAGCTAAAGGGTGGGGGGCAAGAGGATGGGGCCAGACTCTGCTCAGTGGTGCCAGGTGACAAGAAAAGGGAAACAGGCACAAACTGGAACTCAGGAGGTTACCTTTGAACATGAGGAGAAAATTCTTTGGTGTGAGGGTGCTGGAGCCCTGGAGCAGCTGCCCAGAGAGGCTGTGGAGTCTCCTGTGCAGAGCTTCCAACCCCACCTGGCCACTGTGCTCCTGGGCAAGCTGCTGTGGGTGCCCCTGCAGAAGGCTGATGGGAGAAGGCAGCTCTGGCTTTGTGTGCCAGCTGCCCATGGCAGGGTCCAGAGGGGACCTGGTTTTCAGGGCCATCATTTGCCCCAGTCCCAAGCTGCCTGCTGTGAGCAGAGGCTTGGTGCCCCAAATCTCCTCTGGGATTGCATTGCAAGAGTCCTGCTCTGCCAGCCCCTGTCCTGCCTGGCCCCACAGCAATGGGCACCTCCTGCTCTTGGAGGTGTTCCTCCTGAAAAGACCAGAGTGGGAAAGGAACCAAACCAAGGCTTTCTCCAGGCCACACAAGAAGCTTGTGGCTGAGCAGGGAGTTAGAATGCATTTGCCCCAGGCAAGGGTAACATCTAAACAACTCCTCCACCCTCCTCCTTTCCCTGAAGAGATCCCACACTCTCCTGTGCTCCCGAAGGAATCATCTCCTGACCTTTGTACTGTCAGCTTGCTGGGTTTGCTCTCCAGGAGCAGCTACAGTGAGAGCTCTGCCTGCTTCCCCAGGGGAGCAGCCAGGATCCATGCAGGACCTGGTCCCATCAAGTGCTGCCCAGCCCTCTGGGGTGCCAGCTGGGTCCCACAGGGAGCTGTGCCTGTGCCACACGCTCAGTGCCCTCATGCACAAAGAGCAGGCAGCACTCTGGAGCAGTCCCAGTTTTGCTGTGCTGCCCACCAGGACACATTCCTTGGCCAGCACTCATCTGTGTCCACCTCACAAGCCAGGGGTAGGCTCCTCAGTCCTGCTCCCTTCTGGGGCTCACATGGGGAGAAGCAAAGGCTGTTTGGGTTGGAAAAGTCCAACTCGGGAGCAGCTGGACCTGGACATGGTTTAAGGAGAACCTTGTAGAGTAGGGTTATAGGCTGGACTCAGTGACCCCGAGGGGCTTTGCCAAACTGGATGTTGTTGTGATTCTGTGGGTGGCAAGGGGTGGGACTGGAAGGTCCTTGTTTGTGGGAGCAGATGTTTGAGCCTCTCCTGAGCAGGGCTGCTCAGAACTGGGTCACACAGTTCACCACGCCCTTGGCAAGCCTCATCACCACTCAAGTATATCTTGGCAGCACCTTGAAACCCAAGAGATAATGTCCTGCTCCTGACTTCCTCTGAAATCACCTGCTGCTGACCTGCTCTGAACTTACCTCTGCCCAGCTGCTGTGGCATCTCTGCCTCAGTTTCCCCTTCCCCATCCCCTCGCAGCCTATTCACCATCCGGTGGCAGAGGTGCACATGCTACAACTCAACAGCTCCTGAAGCTTGCTCCACACCCCTGGCCCACCCAAAGGGAGCAAGCAAACCTCTTGGGGTTCATGGTTTCACCTCTGCTTTCCCTGAGCAGTGCTGGGAAGTTGGCCATATGGCCACAAGGCTGCTACGTGCCCGAGACAGACCTGCCCTTCCTGATTACCTTCCCAAGCCTTCTAGCTGCCTGCTCCATCTCATTCCAGCGTGGGAATGAATCATCCTGCCTTTGAATGCTCACTCACTCTGATTTTCCCTTCCTTCACAGGCTTCCCAGGAACAAAAGAACCACGAGCAAAGAGGTGTGTGTGAGATCTTCCCTCCACGCTGCCCGCTTTGCTTTTGGCATCAGCCTCCCACCTCATCCCACCCTATCCCACTCCATCCCATCCCATAGTTCATAGAATCATGGAATTATTTTGGTTGGAAAACATCTCTTAAGTCCAACCATTTTGGTTGAGATCTCCTCAACAACCTGAAGCAACAAACTCTGCTGCTATAAAACTTGTTCCTACCCCCAGATCCAGACCTATCATCCCTTTTCTGCAGAGTGTTGTGCTTGGGGAGAGTGAGAAACATCTCAAGGCTCATCCCTTCCTAGGCTGCAGGTGTGACCTCCATCTCCTTGAGGCAGACCTGTTCCTACTCCTTGAGGTAGACCTGTTCCTACCCCCAGCTCCAGACCTATCATCCCTCTTCTGCACAGTGTTGTGCTTGGGGAGGGTGGGAATCACCTCTGGGAGCAGAGGGGTTGGGGTTTGGATGTGTTTGTACTTGCCTTTCCTGGAATATACTGCAGGATATTTTCTGAGGTCGTATCTCTCTCCTTCCCTCCTTCCAGACCCAAAAAGCTGGGCAGTTTTTTCTTACCATTTTGTCTACAGAGGAGAAAAGGGGAAAAAAAAACAACAAAGAAACTACCTCAAAATCCAGATGGCAAACACAGATCCAGGCTGAGAGGCACAGTGAATTCTGCCCAGAAATAAGGAAGCCAGAAAGCTAAGTAAGCAATTTGTCATGGGCTTCCTAATCATCCCAGGCTGATAACAGCCTGGGAGATCTGCAGAGGGGGTTTGTGCTGCACTCGTTGGGGTCTCTTTGCATCCTCACATCTCTTTGCACAACCAAGCCCTCAGCTGGGCTCTGCACCTCCAGCTCAGCAGCAGGGACCAGATGTCCCCCTGCGAAATGCAAAGATCCAAACCCAGCCCTGACAGCTCCTCCAAAGCCCCTGCAGTGGAGATGCAGATGTCCACATCCAGCAGCTTCTCTCCACAAACAGGTTTTATTTCTGCCTTTGTGGTTTTCCTCTCCCTCCCCTCGCAGCCCTCAGCGAGGCCCCCAGCGCCTCCTGGCACGCATGCCAGCCGAGCAGCCGCTTGACACCGGCTTGCCCCACGCCGTTTGGGAAGGGGCTGGGACAGCTTTGCTGGGATTTCCCAGCAGTGGCTCTCTCCCTTTCAAGCAGACTGCAGCTCAGGAGTTCAGCAGAAAGCAGCCTTATCTCCACGGGCTGCCGTGAGCGTGGGAAGCTGTGAGTCAGTGGGGACGAAGCAGCGCTCTGGGGCTTGGCTGCTCCACTGCCAGCTCACTGATGTCAGTGGTCCAAGGTTCAAATTCCCCAAGTGCTCCCCTCTCTCTTTTACCCCACAGGTCTTGTTCCCAATTTCTGGCAGCACAGGAGACCAGTTTGGGTGGCTGCTCCTGCTTGGGAACCCCTCAGCCTAGCAGAGGTTTTGGGGGGGGTTGCCTCAAAGCCCAGCACATCAGCTGAACGCCAGGGAGATGGAGTCAGCAGGTTCAACATTCCCACCGCAGCTTCCCTCCAGCCCAGAGCTCTCAGGGTTGGGAGAGCTCTGCCTGATGGGCATTTGGGCACCAGCAGCAGCACTGTGACCACACTCATGGGAACGTGGGCACAGGGAAGCTTGCTCCATGCCCCTTGGTGGGCTCTATATTGGGACAAACCATCCATGGACGTGGTAGCTGAATGCTGCCCTGGCCAGCCCAGCACCAAAGTTCCCCTTTCTGTTGTGCCTTCCCTCGGGCATTGCCTGGGCAGAGGGCTAGCACGTGGAGCCTTCTCTCTGGGGTGAGAGGAGCGTGGATGTTGGTTCTTCACAGCACTACAGCTTTGGGCACTCTGGGTGAGAACTGGAGGAGCCAGAAGCAGGAATCCTGCCCCTCGCCCTGCCTGCCCCGAGGAGGGGAGTTCTGATTCTCCAAGTGCTCCTGGGGGGCAATGCCTCGGGGATTCTCCACCTGCACAGCCCCGAAAGCCCTTCCCAGGCTCTCCTGGCCAGCTGACCACGCTCAGCACTGCCCAGGACTGCTCAGCACTGCCCAGCACTGCTCAGCACTGCCCAGCACCCCTCACAAACCCCATTCTGCTGAGCACAGAAATAACCAACTCCTGGCTTGCCCGAGCCGGGTTCAGCTGTTTGTTCTCCGTGGGGGGCATCGCACGGGAGAAAGCCAGCAGGGAAGCCAGCACCGGTTGTAAAGCAGCCCGGAGTAAAGCAGTTGTACTTACTCCTTCTTGAGTGAAGGCTTCCTTCGGAAAGAGCTGCGGAGCGCCCCAGGTGCCTGAGGGACACAGGTTATGTTCCCCATGCCGGCAGCGGCTGCAGGCTGCCCGCAGCAGCCCGGGAGGCTTGTGGCGGTGCCTGGCGCTGTTTGTCACCCGGGTGGGTGTGGGATGGGTCCGCCTGGGGCTCCCCGAGCCCGGCCCGGCCCCGAGCCCCCGCCCCGGCAGCGCTGGGAGGAGCGAGCAGGTGAGAGGGAAAGAGGGAGGGGAAAGCAGGGAGAGCAGGCAGGGAAGGGAGTGAGAGCAGAGTGGGAATGGAGAGACGGCAGGCAGGCAGGGAATGGAGAGACAGCAGGCAGGGAATGGAGAGACAGCAGGCAGGGAATGCAGGCAGGGAATGTAGAGGCAGCAGGCAGGGAGGGTAGGCAGAGAATGGAGAGACAGCAGGCAGGGAATGTAGAGGCAGCAGGCAGGGAGTGCAGACAGGGAGAGCAGGGAGGTAGGGAGGGCAGAGAAGGGAGGACAGGCAGCAGCCTCTGCCCGGCAGGTCCTGTGGCACCCCCTGCGGAAGGCAAAGCAGGCAGGGCAGGGAAGGCAGGCAGTGGCACCCGCACGGGGAGCAGAGGGGCTGCGGTCACTGCCACTCAGCCCTAAAAACCTCTCTCTGCTCAGTCCTTTCTCGTGAGAGGTGTTTCAAGCTTGGAGATATTTCCCGGCTCGGAACCATTAACAAAAAGGAGCCCTCGGGGTGGGGGAATGCAGTCCTGGAGCTCATTTTCCCTGTGAAGAGGAATTAACCACAGAGCTCATGCCCCAGCCCCGCTTAAACGCTGCCAGTGATGCAGCTCAGGCTGCCCAGAGAGGTTGTGCAGCCTCCATCTCTGGAGAGACTCCAAACCCACCTGGACATTGTGATCCTGGGCAAGCTGCTGTGGGTGCTCACTGCAGGGAGGTTTGGACTGGGTGATCTCTAGAGGTCCTTTCCAACTTGCAGCATGTTTGGGATTCTGGGATTTCATAACCAGCAAAAAAAAAAAAAAGAAAAGATAAATCTGGAGCCTGTAATAAATGCACAGAGAAAATTTTTTCCCCCAAAGAAATCAATCAGTGGATGAAAAAAAGGATATAGGAAAATGATATCTGTGAGTATTGTTTAAGCATTCTCTGAGTGCTCAAAAGGCTTCACTCAGAGGGGTTGCATTGGTTAAAGAGAAGGGAAAGAAGCAAGGAGGAGGGAAGTGAAGCAAACAGCATCAAAACAACAAAGAAGCAGAGAAAAAAATTATATGGGAATGTAGGAATTATGGAAAATCGATAAAGGAAGCAAAGATCAAAAGGGGATGTGCACAGCCAGCAAAATTAGAGGGATATTCATGGAAGAAAGGCTCTGAAAGGAGGCAAACCAAAGGTTTGGAGTCCCTCACTGTGTGGAAATAGAAGTAGCAAGAGTGAGTAGTTAAGAATACAAAAGGTAGATGTGGAATAAATATTGCCACAATTAAAAAATAAAAATAAATCAATAATAAATTATTAATAATTATACCACTAATAATAATTATTAATCACAGCCAATCATTCGTGTAAAAACAATCAATTAATTTATTGTCAATTTAGTATGGTTTATTAATTATTAGTTAATGATAATAACAACTAAACCCAGCCCAGAAATAATGATTTAAATGTTTCAATGATGGATTGAGGGAGTAAAAAAGCAGAGGAAAAAGGACAAACCTCTTTTTCATGCCATGGTGCTGCAGGAGGCTGCTCAAAAAGCAACCACAAAACAAAGATGCTCTGCATGAGGAGGTCCAGAGGACCAAAGTCTTGGACCTGCTGCTTTGCAAGAAGTCTTGCAGGGCTCTGGAGTTTGCAACTTAAATTAATGAGAGTATCAACATTTCCATTCCTACAATTCTAGAGTGGGTTGGAAGGGATCTTGAAGATCATCTGGTTGTAACCCCCCACCTGTGGAAAAAAAAAACCCCACCCCACAGTTGCTGCTGCTTGCTGGGGTTGTTGGTCTCTGCCAGGAGGTGCTGGGATGAGGCTTTGCTGCTGGGTGGTTGTTTCCCAGCTGTGCAGAGAGAAGAGCTCTGGCAGGAGAACCCTGCCATGAAAATGATGGAGATGCTGACAGGCCCCTCTGGAGGGGTGTCCTGTGGCTTTAACCCATGGAGGGGTAATGGATTGTAGGACAGAAAGGGGGAGGGGGTAAAGAGGCTGTTTTTAAGGGTCAGAGGTGTGAGGTCTCTGAGCAATGCCATGGCAGGTCTGACAGCAGCAGCTCTGGGTGAGTGCTGCCTGACTCTGCCCCTGCCTCCTGTGAGGGTATCAAAGAATGACAGAATGGGTTGGGTTGGAAGGGACCTTAAAGCTCATCCAGCTCCAATCCTCCTGCCATGGGCAGGGACACCTCCCACCAGCCCAGGGTGCTGAGGGCCTCATCCAGCCTGGCTTTGGACACCTCTAGGCAGGGAGCATCCACATCCTCTCTGGGCAGCCTGTGCCAGAGTTTCCTCATCCTCACTGCCAAGAATTTCTTCCTAACACCCACTCTAAATCTCCCTGTCCTCAAGCTTCAGTCCATTCCCTCTCATCCTAAAGAAGCCCATCCCAGGAATTCTGCCTTTGCCAGTTGACACAACTCCTGGGAAAACACTGCAACAGCTGTCAGGGAGTTGGATTAACTGTAAGAATGAGAGGAGGAGAAGATCATCAATGCAAATCAGCTCAGGGCTGTGGCAGTTAGATCTTGCCAAACTGATTTAATTGCAACTAACTTAGGAAGGGGAAAGAAACAAACAAACCCAAACCACAGAGTCATAGAATCATAGAATGTGTCAAGTTGGAAGGGACTCTTGGAAGTCNATTCCCCCCACTCCTATCACTCCCTGACAGCCTAAAAAGTCCCTCCCCAGCTTTCTTGTAGCTCCCTTCAGATCCTGCAAGGCCACAAGAAGGTCACCTGGGAGCCTTCTCCTCTCCAGCCTGCACAGCCCCAACTGCCTCAGGCTCTCCTCACAGCAGAGCAGCTCCAGCCCTCTGCTCATCCTCGTGGCCCTTCTCTGGACACCTTCCAGCACCTCCACATCCCTCTTGTCCCAGGGGCTCCAGCACTGGATGCAGCACTCCAGATGTGGTCTCAGCAGTGCAGAGCAGAGGGGCAGGATCACTTCCCTCACCCTGCTGCCCACACTGCTCCTGCTGCAGCCCAGGCTCTGGTTGCTCTCTGGGCTGCAAGTGCACACTGTTGGCTCACGTTGAGCTTCTCTTCCACCAGCATCCCCAAATCCCTCTCCTTAGGGCTGCTCTCCAGCCAGACACTGCCCAGCCTGGATTGGTGCTTGGGATTGCCTTGACCCAGCTGCAGGACCTTGCACTTGGTCTTGTTGAACCTCGTGAGGTTGGCTTGGGCACAGCTCCAATGTTATTTCCCAAAAAAAAAAGAAAAAAGAAGAAAATTCAGGTTTAGTCACTATAAATAATTGTGCTGAGCAAAGGAATCACAGAATGTCAGGGGCTGGAAAGGACCTCAAAAGATCATCCAGTCCAACCCCCCTGCCAGAGCAGGATGACTCTGAGGCATGTGATGGGACAGTGACACAACTCTCAAAGCCTCTGAGCCACCACCGAGGCTCTGAGGACCACAAACTGAGAAGAATCAATAGGATCAGGGATTGCTCTCTGGGAAGAGCCTTCCTGCTGGCTGCTGCAGCAGCAGGTCTTGTCTCCAGGCTGTTCCCAGCGACAGTCCAGCAGCTCCATCTTGCTACAGGAGCAGAGAGGCTACAGGGATGCACTGAGGCTGGAAATGTTTGTGTGGGGAACAGACCAGTCCCAACCAGCTGCACAGAGAGGAGGAGAAGCAGCCTCATCCCTGGAGCTGTTTAAGGAAGAAGCTGTTGAGCATGAGGGTGGTGAGAGCCTGGCAGGGGTTGCCCAGGAAGGTGGTGGAAGTCTCATCCCTGGAGGTGTTTAAGGGCAGGCTGGATGAGGCTGTGGCCAGCCTGAGCTAGTGTGCGGTGTCCCTGGGCATGGCAGGGGGTTGGAACTGGCTGCTCCTGGTGGTCCCTTCCAGCCCTGACTGATTCTGTGATTCTGTGACTCTAAGAAGAGATGCAGAGAAAGTGAAGCTGGACAAGTTGAAGCTTGGAGAAGTGAAGCAGGAGAAGTTGGACAAAAGATGCACTTTGAACAGGGAAAGTTGTTTCTTGCTGCAATAACTCCCAGAGGCTCCTTCAGCAAGGGATTTTTAAAACTGGGTGGATGTTTTCCCGGAAAACCTGCCTGAATCCAACTGGGATTTGCTGTGTGAGGTCTTATGGCCAGGCTGGATGTGCTAGACTCTATCTGCCTTGCCTTGGAACTGAAGTCACCCTGCAGGAACAGCATCAACAGAGTGACAGGATGAGAGGCAATGGCTTTTAGCTGAAAGAGGAAAGATTTAGATTGGAGATGAGGAAAAAAATCTTTCCAGTGAGGGTTGGGGAGACACTGGCACAGGTTGCCCAGAGAGGATGTGGATGCCACATCCCTGGAGGTGTTCAAGACCAGGCTGGATGAGGTCCTGAGCACCCTGGGCTGGTGGGAGGTGTCCCTGCCCATGGCAGGAGGGTTGGAGCTGGATGAGCTTTAAGGTCCCTTCCAACCCAACCCATTCTGTCATTCTTTGAGCAATGCCATGGCAGGTCTGACAGCAGCAGCTCTGGGTGAGTGCTGCCTGACTCTGCCCCTGCCTCCTGTGAGGGTATCAGAGACCTCCACACCTCTGACCCTTAAAAACAGCCTCTTTACCCCCTCCCCCTTTCTGTCCTACAATCCACTAACCCTCCATGGGTTAAAGCCACAGGACACCCCTCCAGAGGGGCCTGTCAGCATCTCCATCATTTTCATGGCAGGGTTCTCCTGCCAGAGCTCTTTCTGCACAGCTGGGAAACAACCACCCAGCAGCAAAGCCACATCCCAGCACCTCCTGGCAGAGACCAACAACCCCAGCAAGCAGCAGCAGCAGCTGTGGGTTTGGGGTTTTTTTCAGGCCAGTATGCTCAGATCCATGGCTGAGATCCTCAGCACAGTGACCTGAAATTGCTGTTCCTCCAAAGTGCCTCGTGCTAAATAAAGCCTCACAGCTCACAGTGCTGATGGAATTGCTTCTCTCCTGCTGTTTCTGCAGGCCCTGCAGCATCCTGCTCACTGGGACAGCAGTGACCCCACCGTGGCTGGCACTCTGGGCACGCCTGGCACCCAGGGGATGGCTCATTCTCTTTGCCTGCTGGGCACACAGGTTGGCAGGGCAGACTTCTGGGCACGCCTGGCTCCTTCTCTTTGCCTGCTGGCAGGGCAAACTCCCTCCCCTGGACACTCCGTTGCTCTGCTGGCACTCTGGGCATGCCTGGCACCCAGGGGATGGCTCCTTCTCTTTGCCTGCTGGGCACACAGGTTGGCAGGGCAGACTTCTTCCCTTGGACACTCCATTGCTCTGCTGGCACTCTGGGCATGCCTGGCACCCAGGGGATGGCTCCTTCTCTTTGCCTGCTGGGCACACAGGTTGGCAGGGCAGACTTCTTCCCCTGGACACTCCATTGCTCTGCTTCCAGGAGGGCCTGAACTGGGGAAGCAATAAAGCTCCAGACTTTGGAAAGGCTTTTACAGTGTGTTGGTTATTTATAGAAGCCTGAAACAGAAGCAAGAGCCTAGAGAGCAGCAGAAAGAGGACATGAGGGGGCCCCAGCCAGGCTTGGCAGGCCTGCAGCAGTGTGGTTTAACTGCAGGGCTTGCAGCACACACATGGGAAAGTTCCCTTCCAGCCCCCACGGGATGTTGCTGTGCAGCCTCTTGTCACTTTTCACCCCCTGCACTTTTCCACCACCGTGAAATTGGCTTCATGTGTCTCCCCTCCTACCCCCCCCGACCCAGGCAGCAGGGACTGGCAGCAGTTAGTGAGGGAGGAGCTGACCTGCTGCAAGCCACCAAGGAGGAGCCAACCAGCAGCACCTGCCCCCAGCAAGATGCATGTGGCAGCTGGAGGTAGAGGAGGATGTTGTTCATCTGGTTTTCATTTCCACTGCAAGGGGAAAAGCTGTCAACAGCACTGGAGAGTGGGAGACCGAAGTGGAATTTAACAGCAGGGAGGTGTTAAGCAGCCTGCCTGCACATGGCCTCAAGTTGCACCAGGGGAGGCTTAGGTTGGATGCTAGGAAAAGATTTCTTTGCTGACAGAGTGAACAGGCTGCCCAGGGGAGGGGCTGGAGTCACCACCCCTGGAGGTGTTCAAGAAACCTGTGGACATGGCACTTTGGGACAGAGTTCAATGGCCAAGGCTGTGGTGGGTTTACAGAGGCACTTGAGTTGAGAAGGCTTTGCCAACCTGAATGATTCTCTGGTTGTGAGAGCTGCTCCTTTTAGCTGACCTGTAGCANCTTGCTGCAGCCCAGCACACAGTTGCTGTCTGGGCTGCACTCACACTGCAGCCTCATCTTGAGCTTTTCATCACCCCAGACCCCCAGGGCCTGTTCCTCAGGGCTGCTCTCAGCCATTCCCCACCCAGCATGGAGCTGTGCTTGGCATTGTGCCTACCCAGGTGCAGGACCTTACACTTGGCCTTGTTGAATGTCATGAGGTTGTCCTGGGCACACCTCTGCAGCCAGCCCAGGTCCCTCTGGATGGATCCCTGCCCTCTAGCAAGTGACTGTGCCACACAGCTTGGTGCCATCTGCAGCCTTGCTGAGGCTGCACTGATTCCTCTGCCCATGGCACTGACACAGATGTCAGACAGCACTGGTGCCAGCACTGACCCCTGAGGGAGCCACTTGGCACTGGTCTGCAGGTGGACATTGTGCACTGATCACCACTCTATGGTGAAAAATGCTGGACAAGAAGGGATTTCCAGCTCCAGCTGCTTACCTTTTATAGGGAATCCAACATTCTCCTCATCAGAGTCAGTGTCCAGCTTAAAGAGGTCCTTGAATTCCTTCTTATCTTCCTCCTTGCTTTCGTCTGACCCCTGAGGGACACCACTTGTCAGTTCCTTCAGACCTGGCTTTGGCTCTTCCAGCTTCCTCTGCTAACATCCCCCAACAGAAGTGCCCTCCAGACATGTGCCTGTCCCTGCTCTGTGCAAATGGAGTGGCTGCACCCAGGCAGCTGAGCCCTGAGCAGTGGCTGCTCAGACAGGGATGCTCAGCATCTTGCCATGAACATCCTCTGCCTGGGACTCCTTCTCCTCTTCTGCACACAGCAGGTTCCTGCCTCCACTGGAGTGGGGCCAGAGAAGTGAAAAAGGAAGGATGCAAGAGGCAGGATCCAAGAAAACATCTTTATTGTACATGTTGGCTTCTATTGCTTGTATCCCCCTCCCCAGTCCCACATAGTGCAAAAAATTCAGAGAAACAGAGTTCCACATAAATAACTTACAGAGAAATCAAAGTGACAAAGGTTTGACATGGAGTAGACCAGGTCTGCCTCCCAGTAAAGCCAAGCAAACCTCTGCCCCCTGCACCAGGGGCAAAGGTTCCTGCCCAGCCTTGCTGTCCCACTGCAGACCAACGCCAGGGTCTCTGGGTCAAACACATCAACACAGGCAGCCTGGAGCCACCCTCTGGGGGATGCTCCTCTGCTGGGGAACAGCTCAAGGTGAGAATCACACAAAGGAGGTTTTGGGTGAGACACCACTAAGTAAAACTGGCAGAGAAGCCACACAGGGTTGGGCAGTTCTCCTCCCCTCAGACAGGGTACTACGCACAGACAGACAGACACAGACACACATCCCCTCCGAGGCCTCCTCCTCAGCAAGGGATGTGCAGCACCAGAAGCAACTCCACCCTGGCAGCTGCCAGGGCAGATGCTGACACCTCGTGTCCACACAGTGTGGGTTGGGGTGTTCCAGACCCCCACAAGCTGCCAGGGAACTATTTTTGCCCTTTCCTTCCTCCTCTTCTGGTTCACAGGGAAGCAGTGAGCACCTGCATAGTTAGAGCATCAGAGACACAAAAGGCTCCCTCCTCCCCAGGTCGCTGCAGAACAGGCTCAGAGGTGGTATTGCTCAGAACTGGAGTCACACTGCCCCTTTCCCTCACCCTCAGCAACCTGCACCACTTGGGAGAGTGAATTGCTCAAGGTCACGACTGGGGCCATGGGCACATGGCACAAAAGCTCTCTTCAGCCTGCTGTGCTGCTTGATTGCCTCTCTAGTTCTGCCTGCCAGCTACCTCCTTCATGCCACAGCAGCCACAGCTGGCCCAGATGCTGAGCCACTGCTAGAAGGACTCATTCCTCGTTTGAAACCAGCCCTGTCCCTCCCTTCAGCAGCTCCTCTCTTAGCCTTGTTGTACAAGCAGGCTGGGCTCTGCCCTCCTTCCACCATCCCTCACACAGCACCAGCACCAGGAGGCTGATCCTCCCTCAAAGAGGAGCCCAGAGCCAGGGGCACATTCAATAAGCTGCTTGCTAGGAGTCCAGCAGAAGAGTCAAGATCCTGATGGTGCTTAGAGAAATGGGATGGAAAGGATTGAGACCTTCCTTGCTCATGCATGGGCACAGACATGCAGACAGCAGAGCAGATTTCATCCCTGCTTCAGACAAAGCAGATCCATGCTTAGGGCAGCCCTGCTACAACCTCCACCACCAGACAACCTGCTTGAGCAGACAGAACTTGGCCCTTTGCAACACAGAGGAATGGGAGAGCTGCTTAGCTGTGACAGAGGCTTGGCAATTGGGAGTTGGAAAGCAGATTTAGAGCCTGTCCTAAAAGCCAGAAAGACCTCCACAGCCCAAGAAGCCCTTGGGGAGAGGCTAAGGGGTAGGGGTGGGGGGAGAAGCAGCCCAGATATTTCAGAAGCTGCTGGTTCATTTCAGGTGTCCAGTGTTAGGCACTGTCAGTGGGCTTGTAAAACATGCAGGCACCTGTCCAGGAGAAATCAGATGGCCATAAAAATTGTCTTAAGCTGGGGTGTGTGTGGGGGGTCCCTGTCTCATCTCCAACTCTCAGCCTAAAGAAAAGAAGAACTCTCTTAGCCACTTGAAACTTTTGGCCCACAGATACCACCCACGAGTGAGATCTGAACTCTGGAAATGAAAAGGAATGGAGGAGAAAAAAAAACCAAAACACCAAAAAAAAACCAAACCCAAACCAAAGGATAAAGGAATGAGCTGAAAACAAACAGAGCACATCTCCAGTGCTGCACTGGAACACTGCTGAGGTACCAGTGGTTGAGTCATCCCCTCTGTGATATGGAGAAGACCTGATCACATCTCACACACACTCAAAACACCACCCAAGAGCTTCCATGGCACAGGTGGGTCCAGGGCAGGCCTGTGGCTTACAGTACTAATTCATTCAGCTTTTAGTTAATCAAAGCAGCTGCTTAATGGCCAAGGAGCCACTAATTGCAAATGGTCCCTTCCACACTGTTTGGACTGCCCAGAGAGTATCTCACACCCCCACCACACATCCTCAGGGAGCATCTTTCAGCACACAGTCATCATCTCATCAGCAAATGAGGAAAGGAATTGCATCCCTTCTCCTGCCATAAAAGCAGAGGGGATGGTGGTGGTGGTGGTGGAGAGGAATAACAGGAGAGTGTAAAAAAAATGAAAGGGATGTGAAGTCATTTAAAAAAAAATTTAAAAATCAAAATATTAGCAAATAAAAATAATAATAACAACAACAAAAATATTAACACCCCAAATAATGAAAAAGAAGTAATGCCAGGCAAGCCTCCTTGTTTAGAAGGCTGGAGTGTTCTGGTAGAGGAAATTATCTCTTCTCCCAACCCCAGCATCTGCTCTGCCAGAGAGGGGAACTAGAAGGTTGGACTTAGAGGATGCTGAAGGTCTCTTCCAACCCAAGAGATTCTGTGAAAAGCAAATGGGCAGATCCATTCCCAGCCAAGCTGTGCACCAGGAGGGTGTGCAGGGAGCAGGCAGCCACAAAGTCATCTGAACCTGGGACAGCAATGGCAGGGAGGCAAACTGAGCTCATCCAACCCCATCTGCCAGAGCTGGCATCTTAGGGAATGAGATGGGGGCCAGCTGAACATGGAAACACCAAGGGGGAGGGTTCAGGATGCTTCATTCAGTTCTGTTTCCAAACTTCACCTCCTCCAGGCCCCCGTCCCTTAGCTGGGCTTCGTTTGTGTATTTTAAGGCATCAATTAGACACCAACGAGAACCTCAGAGTGGCCTCAGAGTCTTTAACAGTGCACAATAGGCTCGGTAAAGAGTTTGGCTACAGTGACATTCAGAGGAGCAGCTGCACACTCAGCCATGGCCCCAGGGGGAGTGCCATCCACCTCTGCCACCCCACAGGGCTCCCGGCAGCCCCCGAGGCTGGCTGTGCCGGGCTGTGTGGCACCAGCTGGCTCGCTTGGACCCGAGAAGCAGCAATGGTTTGCAAGTTTCCTCTCCCCAAAGGAAAAGAACAGAACAATATAGGCCCTTTGGGTGGGCGGTGAGATGAGGCTGGATGGAGCAGAGAGCATCCCTCTCCTGGCCCTCCAGAAGCAAGGGGCTCCTCCAGGAAGCTCGTTTCTAACTGCCGCGCCCAGGGCGAGCCCCAGGAGCGGGGGGGCACAGGAGCGCTGCGGCTGGCGAGCAGCTGGCACCACCTCGGCTCTCCTCCTACAGCGAGCGGCTGCCCCGCGGGGCTGGCCGGGCTGGCCTAGAGCTCCCCCAGGCAGCCCTGTCCCCTCGAGCTAAGGCAGGTCCTGACTCTTTGTCAAAGGCTCGTCGAAGACACCGACAGGGTGGGCGAGGACGGGGGTGGGAAGTTGAGGAGTTCCAGCACGGCCACCCCCACGCTGCTGCGGCGAGTGAACATGCAGGAGGCTGCCACCCACTTGTTGGTTCGAGGGTTGTACTTCTCGATGGAGTTGAGGCTGGAGCTGCCATCGTTGCCCCCCACTGCATACAGCCACCCATCCATGGCCACCAGGTCGTGGGTGCTCCTAGAACAAGAAGGCAGAGAGCACAGGGGTTGTAGGCAGCACTTCAGGTCGTAGCACCACTGCATCACAGAATCACTGCATCACAGATTCAGTGCATCACAGATTCAGGCAGGTTGAAAGAGAGCTCCAAGCTCACCCAGCCCAACCTAGCACCCAGCCCTGCCCAATCAACCAGACCATGGCACTAAGTGCCCCATCCAGGCTTTGCTTCAACACCTCCAGGATGGGCACTCCACCTCCCTGGGCAGCCCATTCCAATGCCAATCACTCTCTCTGGCAAGAACTTCCTCCTAACCTCCAGCCTGAAC
>WBNM01033138.1:2442-28026 GCA_013399055.1 Ramphastos sulfuratus | reverse complement strand
TCCATCTTCACAGCCCACCCTTTCCCCCCCCCCCTTGCGTCAGCCCCTCCAGCCAGTTCTTGCCCCATATCAGAGTGAATCTGTCCAAGCCAGGAGCTGCCAGCTTTGCCAGGAGCTTGCTGTGGCAGCCAGCCAGAGCTCTGCCACCCCACAGGATGTGGTGCCCAGCTGGGGCTCAAACAGTTGGGCAGTGAGCCACTGCAGCAGAGAGCCTCAATCTTTCCCATCACCCTGGTGCCCTCCTTCCACTGGAGAAGTGCCACCCCTAAATAACAGACCCCAGGAGCCTAAAATCCTTGGACTTTCCAAAGAAAGGCTTGGACTTCCAAGCCTTAAATCCTGCCCCAGCCCACAGGCATCTCCCGCATGCCTCGGAGCCAGCCACGCCACCCTGCTCCTCAGGGCCACACAGACCTGAGAATAAATCTCTCTGCAGAAAGCTCCTGCTGCAGAAGGTCCCTGCTCTGCCCTCCTGGCACGGGCACAGAGTCCCTCACAGTGCCAGCCAACTGCAGCATTTGCCAAGCCCTGTGCTTGCACTGTGCTGCTTTGCGGTGCCAAGCGAGAGAAGCGTCTCGGTGAGGTTGGGTCCTGACTGCGGCAGCTGAGCAGGGTGGCAGGGGCAGAGCTCCTTACCTGCGGATGTTCATGGGTGCCACACTCTCCCAGGTGTTGGTTTTGGGGTTGTAACGCTCCACAGAGTTCAGGCAGCTGGTGCCATCGTTGCCACCAGCCACATAGAGCAGCCCCTCCAGCACCGCCACTCCCGCGCTGCTCCGCCGGCTCAGCATGTTGGCAATGGGTGTCCAGGTGTTGATCTGGGCAGAGGGCACCACAGAGGGGTTGTTCATGAGCTGCCTGGGCAAGGCCTTTGCCACGTGTCCCTGCCAAACCAGCTCTGCCAGCTTGGTTCTGCTCTAACCATGCAGCTCCTGACAGGATGGTCCTGCCCCAGAAAGGCTTTTGGGGGTGGGGTGGTGGAAATCGCAGATCGCACTGGGTTGGAAGGGACCCTCAAAGGGCATCTTGGCCAAGCCCCCTGGGACACCTCCAACTAAATGAGGCTGCCCAGGGGCCACAAGTCTGATTTTGAATGTCTCCAGGGTCTCAACCACATCCCTGGGCAATCTGTTCCAGGGTTTCCCCACTCTCATCATGCAGAACTTCCTCCAACCTAACTGCCCTGCTCCAGTTTCAAACCATTGCCTCTCACCCTATCCCCACAGGTCCTTCTAAACAGTCCCTCCCCAGCCTTTCAGCAGGTCCCCTTCAGATATTGCAATGCAGCTCTAAGGTCTCCCCAGAGCCTCTTCAATTATCCTGCAGGGCCTCAGCCTCTTCAATTATTCCCAGGGCCTCTGCCAACTGTCTCAGTAAAGCCCAGTCACAGTTGGCAGAAGTCCTGCCAGCCCAGGAGCTTGGTGGTCACACCTTAAGATGCAGTAGCAGTTTGCTGAGACCACACAACCTGATCCCTGCCTGTCTGCCAAGCTCTCCAGCAACTCAGAATCCCAGACTGCCTTGGGTTAGAGGGGACCTTTAAAGCTCATCTAGTCCAACTCTCCTGCAGTCAGCAGTGACATGCCCAGCTACAGCAGGTTGCACAGAGCCCCAGCCAACCTCACCTGCAATGATTCCAGGGATGGGACATCTCTGGGCAACCTGGGCCAGGCTCTCACCATCCTCAGTGCAGAAAATTTCCTCCTTCTCTCCACTCAATCTCCTCTTTTAAATTCAAACCATCACCCCTTTGTCCTGTCACAACAAGCCCTGCTCAGAATTCCCTCCCTGGCTTTCTGATCAGCCCCTTTCAGCCCTGCAAGGCCACCAGAAGGTCCCCCTGGAGCCTTCTCTTTCCCAGGCTGAACAACCCCAAGTCTCGCAGTTCAGCCTCACAGCAGAGGGCTTCCAACTTGTGCAGCCTCCAGCTTTCTGCAGCCCCTTTGTGGCACCCATCAGGAGAGCAGAAGGAAAAGCTTCTCAGCTCTTTACCTGGGGCTCATACTTCTCTACTGTGGCCAAGTGGGATGAGCTGTCATATCCCCCAACAGCATAGAGGTTGCCTTCTGCAAAGAGAGTCATAGACACACAGGACTTAGCCAAAGAGCACAATCCCAGCCCTGCCACAGCCTCCCACATCCCATACAGGTCATGTAGGTGCCCACCTAGGTCTCAGCAGAGCCACAGTGCCTCCCCCTCCCCAGGCAGCCATGGGGCTCCCCCAGCTCCCCCCACCTGGAAGCATGGAGCACTGTGGAATGTTCACCAGGCAGTTTTTCTGCCACACTCAAGCTTCCCAAAGAGCTCCTTCTCCTCCTGCTGCTTCTTGACCTCCTCAGAGTGTGAGGTGTTTATTTTTAGCAGTGGAGGAAACACCAATAAAGGCTGTGGAAGGCTGAAGGTATGAGCTGGTGATGGAGAGCAGGGACCTCTGAGTCAGCACCGAGGGCTGAAACCAGAGAACAGGGCTGGTGTGGGACGTGGGAAGGAAGGAGCATGGTGCTCCTCCCCTGGCACCCCCAGGGAGGTCCAGCAGCTGCTAGGGTGGAGAGTGGCACTTGGGTTAACCCCAGAGCTGCACTAGACAGGGATGTGGCCAGGTCTCAAGCTGTGCCCTCCTTAAGGACAGAACTCATTCAGTGGAGTCAGGAGACACCAAAGCATTGCACCTAAGGTTGTGACACCCCTGCTGGGGACAGTTTGGACCCTGCAGTGCTGCTTGGATCATCAGCAAAAGGACTGCCCTGCTTTCATAAGGGTGGGGGACAAGGTGGTCTCCTCCTTGTCACTCCAGGTGTGGCACAGGTGATCAGCCACAGCCATCCTCTTGCTCCAAAGCAGAAGAGGCACAAAGGAGCTGAGGACCAAGTTGTGAGTCCCCTCAGAAGTTGCCTCCAGAATGAGGAAACCAAATTCCTATGGAGACTTGAGGAGGGGGGACAGGGAGCATGGCAGAGGAGTGGCTGGGTGAGCTGGGCTCACAGCTAGGGCATCTAGGAAGAGGGGGCAGGAACTGCCCCAGCAGGAGTAGGGAAGTGATTGCACTCTGATATTGGGCACTGGTGAGGCCATAGCTCAAAACTGGGTTCAGTTTTGGGCCTCTCAGTACAAGAAGGACATTAAGGGTCTGGAGAACAGGTCTGGTGAGGGGCAGCTGAGGGAGGTGGACTTGTTTAGTCTGGAGAGGAGAAGGCTGGGAGGAGACCTCACTGCTCTCTACAACTCCCTGAGATGAGGCTGAGGCGAGGGTTGGTCTCTTCCCCACAGTGTCAGGTGATGGAACAGGAGGAAATGGCCTGAAGCTGTGCCAGGGGAGGTTTGGGTTGGATGCTGGGAAGTATTTCTTTGCTGCAAGAGTGGTCAGGCATTGGAAGGGGCTGCCCAGGAGGGTGGTGAGGTCACCATCCTTGGGAAGTGTTCAAGAAACCTGTGGGCATGACGCTTGGGCACGTGGTTTAATGGGCATGGCGGTGTTGGCTTGATGGTTGGACTGGGCGACCCTGGAGGGCTTTGTCAACCAAAAGGCTTCTGTTCTGGAGGAAGGGCTGGTCAGAAGGAAGCAGCAGAAATGCAAGAGAGTGCAGGGAAGGCAGCCAGGCCCTCCTGCCACCACCCACCTAGAGTTGCCACCCGCACGTAGCGTCTCCTGGTGCTCATGGCGGCGATGGAGGTCCAGGTGCCCGTCAGAGGGTCGTACCGCTCTGCGCTGCAGCAGGCAGGGACACAGGAACAGAAGGTGTCACAAAGCCCTCTGACACAGGGGCTGCTCCCAAGGAAGCTTGGGAGTAGGCAGGGAAGAACTGGCTGTGTTCTGTGGTGCCAGAGGGCTACAACGTGTGGGGTTTCCCCTGAAGAAGCTCTGCCTGGGCCAACGACAGAGCTGCGTTGTCACACATCTACCCTGGGGCCAGTCCATCTGTCAGGAGCAAGCCTCTCGGGGGCTCTCCGGGCACCCAGTGCCAAGGACAGTGCATGCAAGAGCAGTGGAGGAGCCTGTGGTAAGGCAATCCCCTACCTGTTCAGGCACGAGGCCCCATCGTACCCCCCAGCAGCATAGAGAAGCCCATGAAGTGCTGCTACCCCCAGGCAGCTCCTCCTGGTGCCCATGGACACCTCAGGTTGCCAGGAATTGGTGACAGGATCATAGGACTCCACTGTAGCCAAGTCAGAGGTTCCATCATAGCTGTAAGGAGTGAAAAGGGAGGAAGTGTTAAGAGGAGGGAAGCCTGGATGGCAGCTGAGGCTGTGGGCTGGTCCTGCAGCTCTGGAGCTGACCAAAGGCCCAGACAGCAGAGCCTGCTTTGGGTTCCCAGCATCACATCTCCTCCTCCTTTTTCCCAGCTTCCACAAGGCAGAGTGGACCAAAGCAGCTGCTGAAGGTGCAGAGCTCTCCTGAGGGTCTCCTGAAGGTGCCACACAGTGAGAGGTCCTTACCAGCCTGCACCCCAGGGCTCTGGGCAACCTGATCTAGTCAAGGATGCCCAGGAGCTCACTGCAGAGGGGGTTGGACTAGATGACCTTTGGAGGTCCCTTCCAAGCCAGACTGTTCCATGATTCCATGACGTAGCCACCATAAAACTTAGACTGGGAAAGTCATTGCAGGGGCTGGGAAATGGTTTGCAGATGCTGCTCCTGCAGTTAGTAAGCCAAAGATACCAGATAGCCTCAACTGGTTGGAGTGGGGCCAGAAGAGGCCACAACAATGATGGGAGGGCTGAAATCTCTCTGCTGTGAGGCCAGTCTGAGAGAGTTGGAGTTGTTCAGCCTGGAGAAGGCTCTTGGGAGACCTTCTGGTGGCCTTTCAGTGCTTAAAGGGGCTGATCAGAAAGCTGGGGACAGACTTTTGAGCAGGGCCTGTTGTGACAGGACAAGGGGTGATGGTTTGTAACTAAAAGAGGGAGATTCAGACTGGAGAGAGGGAAGAAATTTTTTGATGAAGGTGGTGAGACTCTGGCCCAGGTTGGCCAGGGAGGTGGCAGTTGCCTCATCCCTGAAGCCATCCTAGGGCAGGGTGCCTGGGGCTCTGAGCAACCTGCTCTAGTTGGGGATGTCTCTCTAGCTGCTGACTGCTGGAGGGTTGGACTAGATGACCTCTAAAGGTCCCTTCCAACCCAAACCATTCCCTGGTTCCACAATAGGACAAGGAGCAATGGATGGAAGCTGCAGCACAGGAGGTTCCACCTCAACACAAGGGGAAACTTCTTGACTGTAATTGTCACAGCCCTGGCACAGGCTGCCCAGAGAGGTTGTGGAGTCTCCTTCTCTGGAGCCTTTCAAGGCCTGTCTGGATGTGTTCTGTGTGCCCTGAGCTGGATTGTCTGGTCCTGCTCTGGCAGGGGGGTTCGACTGGATGAGCTCTTTGGATCCCTTCCAACCCCTGACATCCTGTGAGCAGCCAAACAAATGGTCCCACTGAAGGTGATAGAAATCCTACTGAGTCAGGGGCTCCAGCCTTTCCCACAGCTCCCAGTAACCACAGAATCCCAGAGTGGTTTGGGTTGGAAGAGACCTCCAGAGATCATCAAGCCCAACCCCACCCCTGCTAAAGCAGGCTCACCTAGGGTGGGCTGTGCAAGGATGCAGAGCCTGGCCCTGGGAAGCTTTGCTGGCCACGTCCGCTCCCATAGCAGCACTCTCACCAGGGGCCACTGCTCACCAGGCTGCCGAGGCATCCCTGGCAGCTGGCTGTGCCCAGCTGGCAGCTGGCTGTGCCCTCCTTACCCTCCCACGGCATAGAGCTTGTTGCCGATGGCAGCGACGCCCACGCGAGCCCTGCGCGTCGACATGGAGGCCACCATGTGCCAGCGGTCAGTCCGCGTGTCGTAGGCTTCACAGTCCCCGTGGATGGCAAACAGGCTCCCCCCACCTGCACACAGCGGGCACAGAGAGAGCAAATGCCAACTTAGGAGGCTCTGTGGAAGGACCTGCCCGAGCTGGATTGAGGAGCTGAGGCCAATCATAGGAGCTTCAAGGTGGCCAACTGCTGGGTGCTGCACTTTGGCTCACAGCAGCCCCAGGAATGCTCCAGGCTTGGGATGGAAAATGTCCAGCAGAGAAAGATGTGGGGGTGTTGGCTGACAGCCAGAGTGTGCCCAGGTGGGCAAGAAGGCCACCAGCAGCCTGGCCTGGATCAGCAATAGCATGGCCAGCGGGGGCAGGGAAGTGATTGTCCCACTCTACCCAGCACTGGTTGGGCCACACCTTGAGTGCTGGGTTCAGTTATGGGCTCCTCACTCCAAGAAGGTCATTGAGTGGCAGGAGTGGGTCCTTAGAAGGGCAACAAAGCTGGGGAAGGGTCTGGAGAACAGGGCTGGGGAGGAGCAGCTGAGGGAGTTGGGGAAGGGTCTGGAGAGAACAGGGCTGGGGAGGAGCAGCTGAGGGAGTTGGGGAAGGGTCTGGAGAGAACAGGGCTGGGGAGGAGCAGCTGAGGGAGCTGGGGAAGGGTCTGGAGAGAACAGGGCTGGGGAGGAGCAGCTGAGGGAGCTGGGGAAGGGTCTGGAGAGAACAGGGCTGGGGAGGAGCAGCTGAGGGAGTTGGGGAAGGGTCTGGAGAGAACAGGGCTGGGGAGGAGCAGCTGAGGGAGCTGGGGAAGGGTCTGGAGAGAACAGGGCTGGGGAGGAGCAGCTGAGGGAGCTGGGGAAGGGTCTGGAGAGAACAGGGCTGGGGAGGAGCAGCTGAGGGAGCTGGGGAAGGGTCTGGAGAGAAGAGGGCTGGGGAGGAGCAGCTGAGGGAGCTGGGGAAGGGTCTGGAGAGAACAGGGCTGGGGAGGAGCAGCTGAGGGAGCTGGGGAAGGGTCTGGAGAGAAGAGGGCTGGGGAGGAGCAGCTGAGGGAGCTGGGGAAGGGTCTGGAGAGAACAGGGCTGGGGAGGAGCAGCTGAGGGAGCTGGGGAAGGGTCTGGAGAGAAGAGGGCTGGGGAGGAGCAGCTGAGGGAGCTGGGGAAGGGTCTGGAGAGAACAGGGCTGGGGAGGAGCAGCTGAGGGAGCTGGGGAAGGGTCTGGAGAGAAGAGGGCTGGGGAGGAGCAGCTGAGGGAGTTGGGGGTGTTCAACCTGGAGGAAGGAGGTTGTAGAGAGGTGGGGGTTGGTCTCTTCCCACAAGTGACAGGACAAGAGGATAGAGCCTCAGGGTACAGCAGGGGAGGTTTAGGTTGGGTATTAGGAAAAAAAAATCTTTACAAAAGGGCTCTCAAAGACTGCTACAGGCTGCCCAGGGAGGTGTTTGAATCCCCATCCCTGGGTGCATTTAAAAGCCACCTAGAGATGGTGCTCAAGGATCTGTGGCCCTGCTAGAGTTAAAAGAGTGCTTGGGCCTGATCTCAGAGACCTTTTCCAACCATGGTGGTTCTGTAGAACATCAGCTGTGAACTGCCCCAACAGTGCAGAAGCCCTGGGGAGGCCTTTGCACGGGCACGAGCCGGTGGCAGAGCCTTACCCACAGCAAAGAGCACAGTGCTGGCTCCCTCGCAGCGCCGTGGCCTCGTCCTGCTGTTGCTGAGGACCCCTCTCTGCTCGGGCATCAGGTGGTACTTGAGGGCTTCAATCAGCAGGTCCTTGCACTCCGAGTGGTGCCTCACCAGCAGCTCCGTGTCCACGTTGCTCATGAGGAAGTCGCGGCTCAGCAGGGGCAGCCGCACGCACTTCATGAGCTGGGGGGGCAGAGCAGTCACAGCCCATCAGCAGGGTGGCAAGGGTTTGTCCCACTGCTGCCCCAGCAGCTCCTCTGCAAAGCCCAGGGACACTGGCAGGGCTGACTCCAGCTGGAGAGGGCATCCTGCTCACTTGGGCAGAAAAGGCAGCGAGGACAAAGGGCAGCGAAGCTCATGCAGCAGTTCAGCTTAAATGTCCCTGCAGGGCCAGGAGCCCACAGCCACCCCAGAGCCCCACCCTGCCCTCTGCCAGTACCCACATCCTCTTCCAGCACTCCTGCTACAAGTCCCAATCCTTGCTGTGGGGCCTGCAGAGCCCAGACACTACTGCCCTGCACCCAGCATCCCCATGGGCATCTCCATCACCCACCACTGCCCTGCACCCAGCATCCCCATGGGCACTCCATTACTCACCACTGCCCTGCACCCAGCATCCCCATGGGCACTCCATCACCCACAGAAGGGATGTCTGAGTGCACTCAACCAGCAAAAGTGGAGACAGAACTTCTGTAGAGTCAAGTCCCAGGGAAGGTGGAAACCCAGGGAAAAGTCTCCCTCATTCTGCCCCATCTCAGTCCCAGCCTTCAGGAGGACACTCAGGGATGCTTCCTCTCAGCTTTGCCACCCACTGCCTGCCTCAGACTTGCCTGAGCTTTTTCTTTAGGGATGCACATGAGAGCTCAGGCAGGCTGCAGGCAGAGCTGACCTCTCCTGCTGCCCATGGCTCCACCTGCCCAAGCTGCCAGAGGTCACACAGGGACCTCACTCTGGGAGACTGAACTTTCCCAGCAACACCCTCATCTGTGCTTGAACTGGCAGAGGTATGGCAGGGAGCTGCTGTCCCTGCCCTCTGGCCACCCTGCAGCTTCCTTCAGCTGTGTACCCAACCAGAAGAGGCAGTGGGAGCTGGTGGGTAGAACCAGGTCACCCTTCCCAGCACACTCACCCTGGGGACATGCTGTCTTCTGCTGTCCACATCATGTTTGACCCAGCTGAGCACAGCCCTGTACACCTCCTCCTCTGATGGCACATTGAGGCTGTCACTAGAAATGAGGTCCAGCACCTGCAGAGTGGGGTGGAAAGAGCAAGTGTGGGATGGTTCCCCTGCCAAACCCTGTCCCCTCAGTGCAGGCTCCTGGGCTTTTGACACCCAGAGTCTGCACAAAAAGCCTTGCCTCATCCATGCCTTCCCACTCCCATCAGGACCTCACCTGTTTCAGAGGCAGCAGCATGAACTCCTCTGTCTTGGAGACTTCCACGAAGTGCTGGAGGACATACTTGTGTGCAGACTTGAGGAGGTCACTGCAGGAGTGGGTGTCAGCAAAGCCCCTGATGCCCAGGCAGTTGGATGGGTCGAGCTGGCTGAGCAGGAACTTGCAGCAAGCATCCCTCACACCATTGAGCTGCAGCAGGCTGGCAGCAGGAAGAAGTGTCTGGCAGTGGAAAGAAATGGGGGAAAAGAGAGTTTCCAGAGCAAGGAAACCATTTTCACCCTCATCTCACTGCAAGTCACTCACTGAGCACCTTCAGGCACACAAGACATCAGAGCTTCTGGCCACAAGGACCCACAGCTCTGGGCAGAGGGGAGCAGACAAACCCCCTGACCATCACAGCACAAGAGAGGAGCTACAGGTATGGAGCAGAAGATCAGAGGCTCACAGGATGTCAGGGGTTGGAAGGGACCCAAAGAGCTCATCCAGTCCAGCCCCACTGCCAGAGCAGGACCAGACAATCCAGCTCAGGGCACACAGGAACACATCCAGACAGGCCTGGAAAGGCTCCACAAAAGGAGATTCCACAGCCTCTGGGCAGCCTGTGCCAGGGCTCTGGGACCCTTCCAAGCAAGAAGTTGCCCTTGTGCTGAGCTGGAACCTCCTGTGCTGCAGCTTCCATCCATTGCTCCTTGTCCTATCCCAGGCAGCAGTGAGCAGAGCCTGTGCCCCCACTCCTGACCCCCAGCTCTCAGAGAGTTATAAACATTGATTAAATCCCCTCTCAGCCTTCTCTTCTCCAGACTAAGCAGCCCCAGGTCCCTCAGCCTCTCCTCACCAGGCAGTGCTCAGTCCCCTCAGCATCCTCACAGCCCTCCCTTGGACTCTCTCCAGCAGGTCCCTGTCCCTCTGAAACTGGGGAGCCCAAAACTGAAGGCAGTGCTCAAGATGAGGTCTCACCAGGGCAGAGTAGAGGGGGAGGAGAACCTCCCTGAATCTGCTGGACACACTCTGCTTAATGCCCCACAGGACCCCATTGTCCCTCTTGCCCACCAGGGCACATTGCTGCCCATGGATGCTCTCCACCAGCACTCCCAGGTCCCTCTCCACAGGGCTGCTCTCCAGCAGATCACCTCCCAGCCTGTGCTGGTGCAGTTTATTCTTCCTCCCCAGATGCAGGACTCTGCACTTGTCCTTGTTGAACCTCCTTTGGTGCCTCTGTGCCCAGCTCTGTCTGCCCAAGTGTCATTGGATGCCCACACAGCCTGCAGCTGTCTCAGCCAAGCCTCCCAGTTTGGTGCCATCAGCAAACCTGTTGAGCAGACTCTGTCCCCTCATCAACAGCATTGATGAAGATGCTGAAGAGATCCCTGGGAGCATTCCCAGGAGGCAGGCCCTGCAGGGAGTGGCTTTGTGGAGGAGAGGGAGCTGTGGGGGAGTTCCTTACCTGCACATTGCCCTCGCCCACCACGATCTCGGCGGTGTACGCGTACTGCACCAGCTGCTCCAGGGCCTGGGGGTCGATGTCGTGCAGCGTGACGTGGGTCTGGCGGCTCTCACTCATCTCATCTAGGCCAGCACAGACAGCAGACATCAGCAGAGCTCCCCCCAGCAGAGGAAACCCCGCCTTGACCGTGTGTGGGACCAAGCTGGAGCCACCTCTGCCACCCAGCCCATCTCTTAGCTAAAGACTGAGGTCTGCAGGATAGGGCAGGGAGCTGTGGGCAAAGGGATTCATGGAAGGATGTCAGATGAGGAGTCACAGAGGGTTAGGGGGTTGGAAGGGACCTCTAGAGATCATCTAGTCCAAGCCCCCTGCCAAAGCACCTAGGGCATAGAGGTTCAGAGAGTCATAGAATACTGGGTTGGAAGGGACCTTAAGGATCACCTAGGGTAAGATTCATAGAATCTCAAAATGGTTTGGGTTGGAAGGGACCTCAAAGTTCAGCCAGTTCCAACCCCTCTGCCACAGGCAGGGACACCTTCCACCAGAACAGGTCACTCAAGGCCTCTTCCAACCTGGCCTTGAACATCTTCAGGGAGAGAGCAGCCACAACTTTCCTGGGCAACCTGTTCCAGTGTCTCACCACCCTCAATCCCCCTCACAGAATGTGATCTTAGATCAGCCTGATCTAGTGGGAGGTGTCCCTGCCTATGGCAGGGGAGGTGGGAACTGGATGATCTTTGTGGTCCCTTCCAACCCTGACTGATTCAATGACTGTACTAGTGGGAGGTGTCCCTGCCTATGGCAGGGAGTTGGAACTAGATGATCCTTGAGGTCCCATCCAACCTTACCATTCTATGATTGAGTGATTCTGTGATTGAGTGACTGGAAGGGAGATGCCACAGAGATGCTACAGAGGCACCTTAATTCCATAGGGCAGGGTGGTGATGAACGGGGAGCAGAGCGGAAAGGGCAAGGGGTTGGCAGAAAGGAAAGGGTTGGGAGAGCCTTGGCCGTGGAGAAAAGAGGAGGAGGAGGAGACTACTTGCTTGTGAACATGGCGTGGAAGTAGGGGCTGCAGGACGCCAGCACCACCTTGTGGGCCTTGATCTCCTTGGTGCCCACGTGCAGCACGATGTCGCAGAGCAGCCCCCGCTGCCGCATGCGGTTCATGCAGACGAAGGCGTCGTGGTAGTGGCGCTTGGAGTTGTGGGAGATGCTGTGGCCCTCGCGGTTGAGGAGCTGCACTCCTCCTTCCATGGCTGCAGGGAGGCTGGGGGCTGCCCCTTCTCACCAGCACTGGCACGGGGCGGGAAAGCAAAGCGGTTAGGCAGGCGGCGATGGCCTCTAGCCCCAGCGTGTTCCCTGCACCCCTGAGGGTGCCCACCACGAGAGCCTCTGGAAGGGCAGCTCCTGTCTGGCAACTCCAGACAAGGACTCTCCTTCTCTGCAGGCTTTCAAGCCCTGTCTGGATGTGTTCTTCTGTGACCTGAGCCAGAATCACAGCAACATGCAGGTTGGCAGAGCCCCTCAGGAGCACCAAGCCCAACCTAGAACCCTGCTCTACAAGATTCACCTCAAACCACATCCCCAAGCACCACATCCAAACACCCTGAAACACAGCCAGGCTGGGGGACTCCAACACCTCCCTGGGCAGCTCATTCCAGTCCCTGACCACTCTCTCCAGGAAAAACTTTTTCCTAATGTCCAATCTAAAACTCCCCAGCCTCAGCTTGAGGCCATTCCCCCTTGTTCTGTCTCCAGTTCCCTGTGAGCAGAGCCCAGCAGCAGCCTCTCCACAATGTCCCTGCAGGTAGCTGTAGGCAGCAATGAGCTCTGCCCTCAGCCTCCTCTTTTTCAAACTAACCATCCCCAGCTCCCTCAGATGCTCCTCATCAGATTTATTCTCTAGGGCCATTTATTCTATGGTCCTGCTCTGGCAGTGGGGGTTGGACTCAATGATCTATGGAAGTCCCTTCCAACCCCTAACCTCCTGTGATGCTGTGAAAGTGGCAATGGGGAGGAGACAGTCCCTGGGGGAATACAAATGGTACAAATCCTAGAATAGATTCACAGACTCATTGAGGTTGGAAAAGACCTCTAAGATCATCCAGTCCAATCACCAACCCAACACCACCATGCCCACTAAACCATGATCCCAAGTGCCATGGCCACATGTTTCTTGAGCACCTCCAGGGACAGTGACTCCACCACCTCTCTAGCTGCCTGCTCCAGACCCTGACAGCTCCTGCAGGAAAAAAAATGCTCCCAATATCCAACCTAAACCTCCCCTGGTGCAACTTGAGACCAGTTCCTTTTGTCACTTGTTACTTGGGAGAAGAGGCCAACCCCCACCTCCCTCCAACCTCCTTTCAGAGAGTTGTAGAGATTAAAGGCAATGCTGAGACTCTTCTCTGCTCCATGACACTCTCTGCTTGCCATCTGTGCTCACCTTTGGGTGGATATCCTCCTCACCTGCCCTCAGAAGGGTACTGCTCTACACTACTTGTGCTCACTCTGCTTTACCCTCAAGCTGCATCACCTTCAAGCTGCATCACCTTCATGCCACCTCAGCAGAAGCATTGATCTTAGAAGCCTCACCAGGGCATGGGCAGACCTGCATTGATCCAGCACAGCTTGAGCAGACCACTAGACACAGTGAACATGACAGATGACCCTCATTAGCCTAGACAAAATTAGAACCAGGGAATCCTGTATCCTTAAAGGCAAGAGTGATGTTATTAGACCACAGCTCTGTGAGTGGCTGCTCCAGCTTCCAGAAGATGCTGGAAGATTTGTAATGAATGCAAGATTTAAGCTCAAAGAGCTGCTGCCCTTCCTGTGCCCACACGATGCAGGGGGATAAGGCAGAGGGCAAAGGCAAGATGCAGCTCAGGGCTTTAAGGCCCCAGCACAGGATTCTGCAGACCAGGGAGGTTCTTTTCTTCTGCCATGTTATATTGCAGTCCTCTCTTTGGGGGTTCCCAGGTGGTCAGTTTGGGGATAGGGAACATGCACTTCAACAGTCTGATCTCCACTTGCTTCCAGAGCCTTCTACCCAGGCATGCCCAACCTCACCAAACCATCCTGCTCCAGCACTGCAGGCTCCTGCTCTGCACTTGCTGATGCAGTTCACAGAATCACAGAATGTCAGGGGCTGGAAGGGACCTTGAAAGGGACACAGGAACAGGTCACACAGGAACAGGTCCAGAGTGGGAGACTCCACAACCCCCCTGGGCAGCCTATCCCAGTGTTCCAGTTCAGGCTAAGCAGAGCCCCTGGATCTCCCTGGAAGCAGCTCCAGCTGAGATCTTGGTTGATCTTTCAAGAGGCACCTTTGAACTTCAGGTAGTTTTGGTTTGACAAGGCTGAAAGGAGGGACAGAAATAACCAGAAATGCTGATGAGGTGGCTGGGACCTGATGCAGAACTCAGTCTGGGCACCACTGAGCATGAAGTTGGACAGTCAGAGGATTGTAGAATCATTAAGGCTGGAAAAATCTTCTGAGATCATCCAACCCAGCTGCAAACCCAACACCACATGTCCTGGAGTGCCATGGCCACAGGTTTCCTGAGCACCTCCAGGGATGGTAACTCCACCACCTCCCTGGGCAGCCTGTGCCAGTGCCTGACTGCTCTTTTCAGGAGTATAAAATTGCTTGGCTCACAAAAAAGCAACCAAGAAATTGCCTACCCGTGGAATAAGGACATTTATTTGTGCAAAGCTCTTTGCTCTTTCCACCCTGCCCGCATCTGGGCTGCTCCTGCCGGTTTCAAAAGGCCTTCCACCGTCTCCTTGCCAGCAGCACCCGAAGAAAAGGTGGGGGAGTGAAGAGAGAATGACTGAGCAGCAGGAGGAAGAAGGGGGAGGGAGCAAGTAAAAAAAAAAAAAAAAAGAAAGAAAAGGCAGCTTGAGGGAAGAAAAAAGGAAAAAACCCAAGGCAGGCTGTGCGCTGCACTCGTGCGCCTGCCCCCGCATCCCTGCGGCGAGAGGATCCCCTCAGCCTCTCTGCTCCTCACCCACACCTCCACAGCAGCACTAAAAATAGAAACCCACCATGCTGTGCCTCCTCAGCCACGGATGCAGCCAGTTTTTTGTTGGTTTTGTTTTTTTTTTTTTTCAATAGCAGTTGTACGAGAGTCTGGGGGAGGAAGGAGGCAAAAAAGGAAAGATGAATAAACATCTCCCCTGAGTAGGAGAGAAGCCTGCGGTGCCCTCTTCTATTGGCATCCTCCCGTGTGGCACGCAGCATTCCTCAGCACTTGGGGGGGGACACAACAAAGGCAACGCCTGTGGATGCTTCCCAGTAATGAAAGGAGGATGCCATAGTGTCCTTGACAGGCTCTGGGTTGAAAGGGACCTTCAGGATCGTTCAGTTTCAACCTCCACCCCCTGCCATAGGCAGGGACACCTCTCACCAGCCAGGGTTGCTCAGGGTCTCATCCAGCCTGGCCATGAATGCCTCCAATGTGATCAAAGATGTGGTCAATGATCAAAGATCACATTCTGTGCTTCTGTGCTCCACAACCTCCCTGGGCAACCTGTGCCAGTGTCTTTCCACCCTAGAATTTCTTCCTAATATCCAGCCTAAACCTCCCCTCCTCCAGCTTCAGTTTGTTCCCTCTCATCCTAGTGCAACAAACCCTTGTAAGAAGTCCCCTCCCAGCTTTCTTGTAGGTACTGGGAGGCCTGAAGGGCATAAAGAAGAGCCCAGCAGATAACTGAGCTGCTCCTCCCACATCCCTCAGCTGAACTTTTCAGAAAGCTACAATATCCCCAGGACATCCTGGGCTTGTTAATTCACCTGCATGGATGCTGCTGGACGAGAGATGTCCACACAAGGGTGGGTTTAGAACTATCAGCAGCTCTACCTGGGGTCAAGAGCTTGATGGATGTCCACACAAAGGTGGGTTTAGAACTAACAGCAGCTCTACCTGGGGTCAAGAGCTTGATGGATGTCCACACAAAGATGGGCTTAGAACTATCAGCAGCTCTACCTGGGGTCAAGAGCTTGATGGATGCCCCACAAAGGTGGGTTTAGAACTATCAGCAGCTCTACCTGGGGTCAAGAGCTTGATGGATGCCCACACAAGGGTGGTTTTAGAACTATCAGCAGCTCTACCTGGGGTCGAGAGCTCCTTTCCCAGCCTTGGTGTAGTGGCAGGGAGCTTCTTGCCTTTATTCCCCTGCCCTGCTGCAAGCATGAGGGTTTGCCTGAGCTGCTTGAACTGTTTTTATCTTCTTAAGACACTGCTGAGCACACTTCTCTCCATCAGCATTTCAATCATGCCCCAGCTCTAATTGAGAGCTCTTGTCTCACCCCTTCTGGGTGCTGGCACCAAGGGATGGCTGCTCCCAGCTCTGCAGCAGTGGGAGGGTGACACAGGACAGAAAAGCAGGGCAAAGAAGGATCTGCTTCTCCTTGGGCTCTTGGAGACTTGTGAGGAAGGGTTTGCAGCACACAGCTTGGCTCCAGCACTCAAGGTAGAGAGAGACACAGAGGGCAGCACAGCCTGAAGGTTGCTGTAGCTGATGCAGAGGCACCACAGCAATCCATGGCATTTCCACAGAGGGTCAGAAGTGCTGGGCTCTCTTCCCAGCCCTGCCACTGAGTCATTGCACAACTCTGGGCAAGTACAAATGCAGAGTGACAAGGGTGACATTATCTTCCCTTGCAATCATTCCCATGGCCAAGAGGTAGAGCCCAGCTATTGCTCACTCCCCTCTCCACCCACACCCCACTGCTGTCACCAGGCAGGGCTGGCAGGCACCTCACAGAGCCCTGGAGAGCTCAAGCTGAGCCACCAGTGCTGCCTGCATCACCCACTGTGAAGCACCCTGAGCTACATCATTGCTGTGTCACTCAGTCTCTGACATGACTGAGCAGGGACCATGGCCAGGGAGACAGAGATGTCACCTCAGCCACCACGCTGCCACGGGGCTCCCAAGAGCATCTCTGCAGCAGGAGGTGACCTGAGCCTGAGCAAACTCTGCTTGGTGGCTTTTTGCTGCAGCCACACTACAGCCTCAGCAATCCCTCCCCTGAAGGGCAGCTCACCCATCAGCCACCACGGGATAAAGGTCAGGGAGCACTGGCATGGGTCTAGCCTAAGCCTTGTGGTGGGTACAACCCTTTCAATCCCACTTTCCACTGTCCCCTCCACTCTGCAATAGCTCATTGATGGAGAATGAGCAGAGTTGGCAGACCTGGTGTGTGAGGAGAGGCTGAGAGTGGTGGTTTCATCCAGCTTTGAGAAGAGAAGGCTTAGGGGAGACCTTGTGATCACAGACCAGGACATAACAGGTGGCTAGAAAGAAGATGAAGACTCCCTTTTCAAGGAGTCCCATGGAAAAGACAAGGGGTGATGGGGACAAGAGATCCTGGTTGAACTCCAGGAGGTTTCTTCACCACTAGAACATTGGAATCATCTCCCAAGGGAAGCAGTGGATCCCCTTTTGAAGGCTCAGCTTGACAGGGCACTGGGCCAGCTCACTGCAACTCCACCACCACCTAGAAAAGGTTGGAGCAGATGATCCCAGGGAGGTTGTGGCTGCTCCCTCCCTGGAGGTGTTCAAGGCCAGGTTGGACAAAGCCTTGAGTGACCTGTACTAGTGGGAGATGCCCCTGCCTGTGGCAGAGGGTTGGAACTAGATGATCCTTGAGGTCCCTTCCAACCTTACCATTCTATGATTCTATCCTTGGGGTCCTTTGCACCCTGGCATTGTGTGACTTTATGCTTCCAGGATGTGTCCATTAAAGCAAAAGAGCTGTGATAGGAACAGCCCCAAGCAGGAATCGCCACTTCTAACAGGGTACAATCAGGAGGGCAAACAGGGCAAGGAGATCCTCACTTCTGCTTGTGCTGAGCTCCCAACCTCCCTGGCAGCACTAAATATCCCTTCTTTCCTTGCAAACCTTCCTTCCCAGGAAATGAAGGTCTAAGAGCAGTGTTAAGATATAATTAAGGGGGAGCAAAGCCTGGCCCAGGAGAGACAGTGAGGCAGTGTCCAACAGCTCCAGCGAGGGGAAGTCAGCACAAGCCCACTTTTGTGGAGCAGGAAGGCACGTGCTCTGCATCAGCTAGGATGGATGTGGTGGCTGACTTGTAATAACTCTTTGGTTATGAGGGAAAAAAAANTTTGGGTTTTGAGCAAAAAAAAAAAAAAAAAAAAAAAGGGGGAAAAAAAAAAAAAAGAAAGAAAGAAAGAAGGGATTTGTTTGGCTCCCATGTGCCAGAGCGTGGCCATGCATAACAGCTCTGTTAATTAATGCAAATGATCCCTACCCAAAGGGAGGTCTGTTCTCTTTGTACCAAAAAAAAAAATTAGGAAAAAAAAAAAAAAAAAAAGAAAAAAAGCCCAACCAAGCCCATATTTTGATGAGGGTGAGAAGAAATGTGCTGGGCAATAAATAGGGAACAGAGTATCCTCCAGGGAGAAGTTCAGAGCTTGCCCTTTCCCCAGGAAGGTCCTGCAGAATGGCTTTTTGTTGACAGCCTGGATGGAGATTTTGTGTGTCCACAAAGACATATCCTGTACAGCTGGTCAGATAGGATCAGCACAGAGTCACAGAGTGCATTGGCTTGGAAGGGACCTTCAAAGGTCATCTTGGTCAACCCCACTGCAGTGGGCAGGGACATAGAATCAGAGAATGCACTGGGTTGCAAGGGACCCTCAAAGGTCCTCTTGGTCAACCCCACTGCAGTGGGCAGGGACATAGAATCAGAGAATGCATTGGGTTGGAAGGGGCCCTCAAAGCTCATCTTGGCCAACCCCACTGCAGTGGGCAGGGACACAGAATCAGAGAATGCATTGGGTTGGAAGAGACCTTCAGAGGTCATCTTACCCAATCCCACTGCAGGAAGCAGAGAAGTAGAATCATAGACTGCACTGGGTTGGAAGTGACCCACAAAACTCATCCTGTCCAAACCCACTGCAGTTGGGCAGGGACATCTCCAACTAGAGTAGGTTGCTCAGGGCCTCATCAAATTTGACCTTGCATGTCTCCAGGGATGTCTCCATCACCTCTCTGGGCAACCAGTCCCAGTATTTCACTACCCTCATTGTAAAGAGCTTCTTCCTAATGCCCAAAGGTGGGGACAAGCCTTTGCTGTGGCTAAGGTGACATGGCCATGCCCTAAGGCCTGGCATGCCCTGCTGGTTAAATCCATCCCTTCCAGGAGTGTCCTCTCCCTGCCCTGTTTGTGTGCAGCCCTGTATCTCCCCCAGAAGTGCTGCCATTAGACCCCTGTGTGTCATGGCACTAACAGATCTGAAAGCAGCACAAACTATGTCAATAAGATGGCACCATGTTGCCAGTTTCCCTTACAGGGCAGTGGTTCCTCCCTTCCCTGGCACCAGGGGTCCACCTCCCAAGCACAAAACTCCTTTTTTTTTTTTTTTTTCCTGCATGCAGACCTCCTCTGGCTCTGTCCCCAGGCAGGAAGGGGCTGCTGGCAGGTATCCTGCTGTGCCCAGCAGCTTCAAATCTCCATTCCAATCAGCAGAGCCAAAGCAGTGCCCTCTGCAACAGCACAGCAAAGCTCACCCTGGAGCAGGGCAACAACACAGACCCCTGGGGATGGAGGAGCTTGACAGCAGAGTCAAGGGCAGGAACTGCTGCTTCCAAGTGCATCTCCATCTCCCCTACACCAGAAATCAGGATTTTCTTTCCCTTTTTAACCCCTCCAAGAGGAGCCACAGGCCATGTGCCAAGTGAGCAGCCTCCTGCAATCCAGCCCTCCCCCAGAGAACAGAAATGCATGCTGCACATTAAAATTCAGGACAGGGCTAGACTGGAGCAGCCTAAATGGGCACAGCCAAGCCCCTGCCCAGCTCTGTGGGTGTGCACACAAGCACAAGTAGCTCCTTCCCTCCCGGGAAGATGATGTACTCCTCTGTTCCTGCAGACTCTTCCATCTCTTCAACTGCCCAGGGACACAAACAGCTGAGCTGGCACTAACAATAGCTGCTGTGGTGCTGTTGCAAAGTAAGACCACTAACAGCTCCTGCCAGCAGCCAGAGATGCAGCAGAGCTCACCACAGACCTGCAAACAAACATTCACCTGCTTCATTGCCTTGGGGAGGACCTTTTAATGTAGTTGCACTGTTCCTCTTGGTGAGGCTCTGAAGCTGATGGCTACAGAGAAGCTTTAAACTATCAGACGTTTTGCATCAGTAATCCCCTTGCAGGAGTTGTGTCTGAGATGCCAGAGCTGTGTTCTACAGCAGATAGACACTACTGGAGATGAGGAAGAAATTCTTTACAGTCAGGGTGGTGAGATACTGGAAAAAGTTGTAGATGTCCCCTCCCTGGAGGTGTTCAAGGCCAGGCTGGATGAGGCCTTGAGCAACCTGAGCTAGTGGGAGGTGTCCCTGCCCATGGCAGGGGGCTGGAACTGGCTGAGCTTTAAGGTCCATACCAAGCCAAACCATCTACCCACAGGCAGGGGATGCCTCTCAACTAGTCTTGGTGGCTGAGAATGCCTCATCCAACCAGGCCTTGAATACCCCCAGGAAGGAGGCAGCCACAACCTCCCTGGGCAACCTATTTCAGAGTCTCACCACCCTTGTACAGAAGAAGTCCTTCCTAGGATCCAGTTTAACCCTTCTCTCCCTCAGCTTAAAACCATTCCCCCTTATCCTACCTCTAGACACCCTTATGACAAGTCCCTCTGCAGCCTTCCTGCAGGGTCCCATCAGCTATTAGAAATCAGCTGCCAGGTCCTTCAGAGTCTCCTCCAAGCTGCACAGCTCCCTCAGCCTGTGCTCACAGCAGAGCTGCTCCAGCCCTTGCAACGTCTTTATAGCCTCCTCTGGACTCTCTCTCCCAGCTCTGTGCCCTTCTGCTGCTGAGGACCCCAGACCTGGAGGCACTATTCGAGGTGGGGTCTCAGCAGAGCAGAGCCAAGGGGCAGAATCCCCTCTCTCACCCTGCTGGCCACACTCCTCTTGATGCAGCAGTTTGCCCTCTGGGCTGCATGAGCCTTCTGCTGCCCAAGCCCCCCCTGGCAGGGGGGGAATTCATCTGCTCTGAGCTTGCCCGAAGGCAGCGTGGGGCAGGGCTGGCAGCGCTGAGTCTGCAGGGCTGAGGCTCCCCAGCTTCTCCCAGCAGGGTCAGGGTGTTTGTAATGAATTAGGCATAACTGACACGCACCGAATCCTCCTGTCTAGACATCTGCAGAGAAGTGACAAGCTGCCAGAGAGGATGTGGATGGAGCCTCGGCAAGGGGGTGGGGAGGACAGGGAAGGAAAAAGCAACACAACTGCACACAGTTGCCAGCTCTACAGCACAGGCACAGAGCTGGCTTCGGGCAAGAAGGACGTGCAGCACATTGACCTAGTCAGTGTCTTTCAGCAGCTCGCTGGGTTGCAATCAATCGGCCCTGGGTGCACGCAGAAGGCTGGAGGTCTCCTCTAATTAAAGCCTCTCTCTCCTCATTGCTCTCAGGGAGTTTTGTTTGGGAACTCAGCTCCGAGTTGCTCTCAGTCTGCCCAGCTCAAGATGTGAGAGAGGAGGCTCTGCCTTGTGCTCTCTCAATGCCTGCACTGGGACATAGATTCATAGATTCAAAGAGAAGGACCTTAAAGGTCATCTAGTTCCAAACCCCCTTACACGGGCAGGGACACCTTCCACTAGTCCAGGTTGCTCAAGGCTTCATTCAGCCTGGCCTGGAACACCTCCAGGGCCATTTCCATATCTGAAAGAGATAAAGGGTGTCCAGCCTGGACATCCCCTATCTGGGTACAACCTTCTCCCTCTCCCATACATGCTTCTCACAGGCTGCAGCTCTTCCTGCAGACATCTTCAAATTCAGCTTTTCCCTTGCATATTTTGCATGCAGGAGATCACAGCAGCTCCAAGCAGGACTCCATCGTTGAGGGATTTAGAAGCATCCATGCTAATATTTGGGTCGTTGTAAGTAATTGGTTGCAAGGGTTAGGACCCAAATAGGTTTGGGATTGATGAATTGCTAGGTTAGGGAAAAAACAAGAAACAGAAACTAATTCATGCCTTGAGAGCTGAGCCAAACGTGCAGATCTCCAGCTGTGCTGGGATTAGACAGCAGCCCAGCACAAAGAACATCAACATCTAAGTGAAAAGAGCCCTCTGCCAGGGACTGGAAATGTGGGTCATGTCCTAATTCCCCCCTCCCCAGTATCCCCCACAGCTGACACAGGAGAAGAGCTACTGTCGCATCCAGTGCTATTGTGTGGCACGAGCAGTGCCAAACCTCTACAGATGGGCATCAAGTCTCCTCTCCAGGCAGCAGAGTGGTAGATAAGAGCTTCAGCTGCACTCTCCATCACTGTGGCATTCCTCATCTCCCTCCAGCCTCCTCTGTTACAGACATCTCTGTCCCCAGCTCGTTTTACAGACAAGATCAGCGTGCTCAGGTCACTGGAGGCTGCCCGGATCAGAGCATCTCAATATCCCTGGCTCCTAGACTTGCCCAGCAGCTCCTTCCCTGCAACATCCTTGGCCAGAAGCTATCAGAGAAGGATTGTGCCCTTTACCTGTCCGCTGTGCAAGGTGATGGTGTCTCAAGGAGGTGGCAGTGGGCCAGTTCAGAACAGGCTGTCACTGCTTAGCAAGGCCCTGACGTCAGAGGAGAGAGATGGATCTGGTGAGACTCAGCAGGAGCTACCTCTTGGCTTCTGGAGGGAAAGTTGACTCCATGACATGAGGGGGCATGGAGAGTGGCTCCAGCAGCAGCAGAGCAGGAGAGAAGGAAAAAGCACTCGGGAATGCTGGCTCCAAGTGGATCTCTTACAGACAGCTAAAGCAGGGAGCAATGCTGCTGCTGCTTTGTGAAGGGCTGCTCAGGAGGGACTCTCCAAACCAGGAGGTCACCACCTGCAGCCTGGCTCCATGCACTGTGCAGAGACTGCACAGCCCATGCCACATTTATGGACAGCTTACCAAGCCTCCTACCAGCCTCAGTCATGGTGTGGGTTGGCAGTGTAGAAGTGCCAGACCACGTAAGCAGCTCTGTGTTTCCTCTCCAGAACAGGCTGACACCAAGGAGCGGTGGGAACCTGCTCTGGAGCCAGAAAACAGTTAAGAGATTTCCCTCTCATCTCCTTGCAGGCAGCAGGAGAGGGCACAGGCCTGAAAACTCAGCTGTGAGGAACTCGTGACGCAATGGCCTTGAGTCTCTTGGCACCCTGGGGGCCTGCCAAGGCCACAAGTCCCAGACCATGGGAATTTCAGCTGAAGGAGCTCGAATTCCTGTCCCTGAGGAGTCACATCCTTTAGAGACAGCAACATGGTTTGCTGCCAGTTTCAGCAAGCCAGGCAGAAAGGGTGAAGCCTCTCAAGCCTACCAAGCCAACCAAGTCCAGCAAAATAAGACCAGAACCCAGAAGAGTCTTCCCAGCAGACCTCCAGTCCACGTCTGCCTGGATTTCCACGTGCCACTCCATCTAGAGATTCACACTGATGCTGATGAGAGTGAGGGCAGATGGCCACCAGATGGGCTGGCAGAACAAAGAGGTTCCATTGCCACCCTCACCAAGCTGACCTCAGCTGACAGCAACATAAGGAGCCATCCTAGCTACTCGACATGCTAAGGAGTGACTCTACTTGGATCCTAGATTGTCAAGCCAAGACAGCAGGTGACTACTACGCCTGCCAGCGCCTGGTCTGCTCTGAATTAGATGCTCTTTGCTGTGATTCATGAATCAGTCAGTTCTCAGGAAGGAAAAAGATCTTTACACTCAAGATCCCTAAGAGCCTTACTCACTGCCATGCTGAATAATGTACTTCCAGCAGATGCTCACAAGTTGGGAGAGAGACTTGGGCTGCAGAAGGCAGAGATCTCACAGAGACGTTTGCTTGGCTGTGGCAGTTGTAACTGAAAGGAAGAGTTAGTGAGAGCCACCAAACTGTGAACATGTAAGAAACCAGCATCTCCTGGTGCAAAACTAGCACACAGGCATGCCAGGTCTGTTTGCAGCAGTGGTGGGACTGTGAGCTCCAAGAAAGTAGTTGGACTCGATGGTCTCAAAGGTCTCTTCCAACCTCAACAGTTCTATGATGCTGTTGTGCAGGTCCCAGCCCTCCTCCCATCCTTAAATGCAGCTCATGCCATGGAGCCATCCCCACTGAAAATGGGCAGCAGCTCTCTGAGGCTGTGCTCTGCCCTAGGGACAAGAAGTTAATTGCATCAACCTGGCACATCTGGAGACCACCCCAGGACCAAGAGCACCCAAATATCCACATGTTGCTGAATCACTCCAGAACCAACCCTCCCTCCCTGAGGTCTCCAACCATGGAGAGCAGCCCAAGACAGCGCTCATGGGACAGTGGCCACCAAAATCAAAGGGCAGGAGGCTTTACAAAGAGACTCCATAAGAGCAAGGCCACTGTTCCCTGCAGCTTTCCAGATTGGCACAAAGCCTTGGCAGTCGGTGGTCATGCACTGAGGCACAGAGAGCAGGGACAACCATCCAACAACTGCGTTTCTTCCTGGCTGTTTAGAAGCTGCGGTCCCAGGGTCTCTCCTCAAGGGGGAAGGTATCTGCTCAGCCAGCAGAGCCAAAGCGGCTGCCTGCCCAGGCCTGCTGCTCCCCAGGACCACCTCCACCAGCAGAGATGCTGCACCTCCGGGAGAAGCCCTCTGGTCACTGCAGAACCCAGGAAGAAAAAAGCTGTCTCTGACTTCTTCCCACCCCAAGTGACCAGAAAACCTGCGACAAGGTTTCTTCCCGTGCCCTTCAGCTCCCCGACAGTCCCCGGTACTGACAGCCTGTATGCCCCCGGTGCGGGGTAGCAAAGCCCCGGGCAGAGCCTCCCTGCAGCCCTTCCCCGCACCTCGCAAGACTCCAGAGCCGCAGTTCGCTCCATTCCCAAGGGATCGCTCCCTGCCTTGGCAAGGGACAGGGATGGAGACCAGGCTGGGCACAGTACTGCTGCCGGCCTCGGCCACAGAGCGATGCCGAGGGTCCGGCAGCCCAAACGGCGCTGGCGGCTGCACCGAACGTGCTGCCGCGTACCCCGACCCTNCCTGCCCCGTGCGTGGGGCATGCTGGGAGCGGAAGCGGCGGCCGCGGCGGGGCCAGGCGGGCAGCATGGCCGCTGGTGGCAGGAGGTGAGTGGTGGGAGGAGGAGGGGCTGGAGAGGTCGCGGGTGGGTCACTGCGGAGCGAGAGCGCGGCGGGGAGGCCCGTGGGGTGCTGCGGGCCCCGTCTGGGACTCGGCAGTCCCGCGCTGCTGGGCTCAGGCTGCCGTGCCGGGTAGGCCTGGTGCGTGCAGCCTGGCTCTGGGAATCGCGGAGCAGTTTTGCTTGGAAGAGATCAGCACTGCCAGGCCACCGCTAAATCGTGTCCCTCAGTGCTGCATCTACATGGCTTTGCAAGCCCCTCCAGAGATGGGGGCTCCTGGCAACCCTTTTTGGGAAAAAATTATTCCTCACGTCCAGCCTAAACCTCCCCTGGTGAGACTTGAGAACATNAGCAAAGCCCCGGGCAGAGCCTCCCTGCAGCCCTTCCCCGCACCTCGCAAGACTCCAGAGCCGCAGTTCGCTCCATTCCCAAGGGATCGCTCCCTGCCTTGGCAAGGGACAGGGATGGAGACCAGGCTGGGCACAGTACTGCTGCCGGCCTCGGCCACAGAGCGATGCCGAGGGTCCGGCAGCCCAAACGGCGCTGGCGGCTGCACCGAACGTGCTGCCGCGTACCCCGACCCTCAAACTTGGCTCTCTGAGGAGAGAAACGCAGAAACGACGGCGAGGAGTGATGGAGAGCTCCTTCCGGGGGGTCCTCCTGCCGCTGGGTCCCCCCCGTCTCGGTAACCCCTCCCGGTAACCCCTCCGGTTCACCTTCCTCCCGCCGCCGCGCCCGAGCTTTGAGTGCCCCGGGGGAGAGGGAAGAGAGAGAGTGGCAGCAGGGCCGTGCCTTGGCGGTACTCACAGCTCTGCTACAGCAGCGACGGCCCGGCGCGGCCCGCGGGATGCTGCGGGGCACCGTTATACCCGTACCGCTGCCGCCGGCCCCGCGGCGGGGAGACGGGGCGGGGCGGGGGCGGGCAGGTGCGCGGCTCCTCCTCGGGCCGCGTCGGGACGGGGCCGACAGCGGGGGCGGCCCCGTGGGCTGCGGCTTCCTCTGTCACCCGGAATAACCCCGTCGCGGAGCCGTAAGAGAACTGCCCTCGCCGCAGCCGCCGTTGAATCCCGCCGCACACGTGTGGCGGGACAAGGGCAGCTCGCCGCGCCTCGCTCCAGCGCTCACCCGCCGGGAGCGGCGCGAACATGCGTGACACCGCCAAGCAGCCCGCGGCACGGCA